>JAKUCV010002244.1:5153-33808 GCA_028386065.3 Turnera subulata | reverse complement strand
CGGCGAGACTGGCCGGAATTTCCTTCCCCCAAACTTCTCCTTCAATCCATATTATTTATAACACGTTATCAGCACGATCGATTCTACCCGTGCAAAATACAAAAACCGAGAGCAGAAATGAATGTAAAATAAAAAAAAGAAGGAGAGGAAACCGGCGTGAACAGTACATGCACCCAAGCTCACCGCCTCTGTCACTGTTCACGACCATGGGTCCCGCGCCGCCCCTCGCGCCACCGTCGCCACCATGACCTTCCTCTCGCCGCCGCCTTCGTTACGCCGTCTTCTCCCGTCGAAGCCGCCGCCCGACGCGCCCCCAAACGGCGACGACCCGACGGCGAAACCCGGATCCATTTGTTTTCCGCCCGGGTCTGCCCCTGCCAACGCCGCTGCAACAACTGGCTGCCCCTCCCCAGCGCCGCGTCACCTTCGCCCCCATCTGCCACCGCCAGCCTGCGTCGCCCTCGCGTCATCTTTCACGCCACTGTCGCCTGCAGCAGCGAGCCACCACCGCGCCATGGAGACCCGCCTCCTCCTTGCTGCTGCCTCGCTTGCCGTTCGCCACCACCGCGCCTCCTCACACCGCCACCAGGAGCATCGCCTCCTTGCCTCGTCGCCGCGACCAGCAGATGACGCGAAGCCACCCGCTGCTTGCTCCCAGCCGCTGCAGCCCTCGGTGCTCCCTTGAAGAAGATGATCCGATTTGCATCTTAGTCCCTGCAGTTTTTCCTTTTCTGCAGGTAAGTCCTTACACGTCAGTCCTTCAGTTATTTATTTTCTCAATTTAATCCTAGACGAATGTATTATTGTTTAATTAATGATGTTATTGCGTGATTGAATGTTTAATTAATGTTGATCTTGGATGATTAAATGTATGGTGAGGACACGGTGAGTCCCGGAAATTAGTTTTTGGCCTATGAATAGTGTTTGGCCGGAATCCGACAAACCCAGAAGTGTTTGGCCGGAATTTAATGCCTCGGCAAAATAATCCGGCACGGTGAGTAGAAATTTCCAGCGACCATGAATAGTAATTTCCGACGACCGTGAATAGTGATTTTGGCCGGAATTTTGAATCCTCGAATTTTTCCCGGCAAAGCCCGGAAGACCGTTATATAAGCCCGGAAGGCCGTTATATTTATTATATTGGCCGGCTAAGCCGCCTTTATCGTATAAGCGTATTATATATGTTATTGCTGAAAGATTTATCGAGTAAGCATATTTTTTCTGTTTTTATTTAAATTCCGATTGGGCTATTAAAAAGGCCCATTATTCATTTAATGGCCGGCTACACAGCCTATTTATTTATGTTTTAATTGGGCTCGTGTAAGGCCCATCGCATTTAATTTTCAACAATTTAATTTTCATTGGGCTAATTAATTAAAGGCCCATTGCATTTAATTTCCAGCCATTTATTTTTAATTGGGCTATATTAGGGCCCATTGTATTTAATTTTCTCGTCTTTAATTTTACTTATGGGCTCATACTAGGCCCATTATTTTAATTTCCTGCCATTTACTTTACTTGGGGTAATTAATATAAGGCCCCTTGCTAATTTATTTTAATTAAGCATTTATATATTCAATTATGTTATTTGAATTTGAGGCTCTTAAAATTTCCGAAAGAAATTTATAATGGGCATTAAATGCGAAAATGCATTTAAATGAGAATAGTCTGAAAGACTAAATGTGAGAGTCCAGAAGACTCGGGAAAAGAAAAAATACAACGAAGACTGGAAGTCTTACCGTTCAAAAGATCCTGAAGATTCTTCAAAGAAAAAAACGAAAATACACACTATTACCACCAGAAGATGGAAATTATATGACCACCAGAAGGTGGATATTATACTTGCTTACCCTGAAGGAGCAATTTATTTTATATTCAATTTATTTTTTATGTTCAGTTTAAAATATTATGCATTGCAATTTATTTTTATTTACTTTTCAGTACTTTATAATTGTTTCTTAGAATAATGCCTGAAGCATTAGTCACGAAGACAATGAAAAATTGACATCCACAGGGGGAGAATTATATGTGTGGATGTCAATATAACATATTATGACATCTCGAAATGAAAAATGATTGACACGCTCCAGAAGAGCATAAATTTGAATATGTTCCTGAAGAACGCATGTTTTAATATAATCTAGAAGATCGTATATTTACGCGAGTACAGACATCCCCAGTAATAAAATGAATTATTGTGGATTTCAAATGAATTGACTCAGATGAATTGACTCAGATTTATTCCCTGAAGCGAATAAGACAGTATAATTATTTGTGCCTGTGGGCGTAAATGAGATAATAAATGGAAAAGGCTCAAAGTAAACATGCATATTATTATTGCATAACAGATCCATAACTGGAGAACATTCAAAGAAGAATGGTTCTCATACATATGCTTAAACAAGTAATTTATCTGTTGGGTTCAACATTAACCCTGAAACTCTGAGCCTCACCATTAATGTTGACCCTAACACTGTCGTTCCAGGAGAACCACATACCACCCCTGTTGTTTTCTCCAGGTATCTCAAACCGATTCGTTAGAGGAAAACGAAGTGGAATCACACCATGATTCTCTCCTGCTTGCCACAAAGTCTCGGTAATCAGTACCATGTTAGGCTTGTACTGATTCTTCAGATCCCTTAAGGTACGCACAAAGTCTTGAGACCTTCTTGCTATACCCCTGCAATTCCACAATAAAATTCGTACCTTAGGCCATGTAGGTGGTAACCCAGTCACCCTTGGGACGCTCCGAGCCATCATGGAAACCTGATAATAACTGCTTTGATTTAAAATTTGACATGAAGGCTCTAGCTGAAATTCCTGCATCCTAGCAGATATGAAAAACATTATAGAGTTAGCTGAGCCATAAAAATTTGTCCTGAGATTGCCTTGGTCCTCTAGGAAGAAAGTTTCTTCCATTGGAGTCACAAAGAACCTAGACGAGTATAGCTCATCTACAAACACTAAACGAGGAATTCTCGCCAGATCATTAGGCAGTTCCTCTTGTTGTTCATTTACCATGCTATAGGCCAATCTATTTCTTCTGCCTAGTGAGGCACCCTCAACAAAGAAAACAGTAGCTGGGGAAGGCATTTTTGTCTTGGTTGAGTTTTTCTGTTTCTTTGCTTTGATGAATTTTTCTATATCTATGAGTTTTCCTGTATCTTCCCATGTAATCCTTCCCCCATTTTATAGCCTGAGCATAGATAGCCAGGTGTCCCCGAAAAGATCCAGAAGATTTTTCGGTGGATTATATTATTATTCAGAAAATTCCAAAGCTTTACAATCCTCGAGGATTTGTTTTTGGAAATGTCTGCCACTACATTAATTATTGTCCAATAATTCTGATCTTTTCCGACATGAGTGGCAGGAATAAGCCTAATATTGACACATGTATTGCAGCCTGAAGCTAGCAGTTGAGTAATTGAAACTTAACATATCCAGCCAGAAGCTGGAATGCACTAGCCTGGAGCTAGCAATTTTAAGTGTTTAGATACACAGCTTGCGCAGCCTGAAGCTGGCACCAACTTGAAGTTGGTTCATGGATTTATTGTTTGGCATGACCGGATGGGCCATCCCGGTTCAATTATGATGCACAAAATTTGTTTTGATCATTGATTGAAAAACCAGAAGTTTTTATAATCAATAAATTTTCATATGTTTGTTTGCTGCAAAATTTATTATACGGCCTTCCTAAGATGAGAATGGCCTAGCATCATCAGCAAGTTTAAGAATAATTCAGGGACATGAACGCGGACTGATCAATCCGCGGTGTTAACCATCTAGGTAATTTTTACGATGCATCAACTAGATGGTTTATTGTGTGACGAAAGTTGGCATAAGTGCGCACTTATTATGCCACTTGCGGGCACATGTCCCTACTTATGTTACTAGACTATATATCTAGATAATGCTGGGGTATTTCATCAATAAGAGACTGTATATCATTGGAAATAAACCCAAACAAATCTGGGGGAACATTGACAATTGATTGCACGACTGTTGATGAAATATTATTGCTTGAGAAATTGATATTTTATATGCAGCAATACTGTGCATCAAGCCAACATGATGTTATAAGAACCCCCCCCCCCATTTAATTAATTAATGGTCACATACATAGTATCTCCCATCTTCGGACCTTGAGTTATATAATGCTCCACCACAGGGTTGTGAAATTGGTCCCTTAAAGAAGATTGGGAATCTACGTTGGGTATGTATCTCCATATATTATAAAGATAATTGAAACCTATGACAGGGGATTGGAGATTTATTTATAGCAATATTTGCTTATTAGTTGATGTTTTACCCAACATCAGGGGGAGAGAAAATAAGCAGCTGGATCAAAAAATTATTGAAATGACTTATCAATATTTAATTTTTGATCCTCGAATATTAGTATGAACCTGAAGTTCTAAGAAATGATTCATTTGCAGAAGATTAGTAAGTCATTTGCCAGACATATTTATTTGAAATATGTGACTAAATACCAGCTGCAAATGCTCCTGTTTAAGATTGATGTTCCTGAAGAATAATATAAATATGCAAATGAATCTATAGATTATACTCGGTTCCAAAAGAAAAGAAATTCTCGATAGAGAAAAAGGAGCAAAAGTGATAAGATGGCCCCAGTGAGAAAGTAAGACCTCCAGTAGAGGTTTGAATTAAAAATCCTCCAGAAGAGGTTGATTCTCTGACACAATTGATAAAGTCCCAGAAGTAACTCAGGTACCTGAAATAAATGAGCATGATGAGAACTCAATCACAGTGTCAGGGATAAGATAGAACCGACGAGAAATAACCGTCGACGGAATACAATTTTAATTTATAGCGCTAAATATTAAAAATGAGGATCATGAACCTACTAATGAAAGTAGTCGTTGTATGATTGGCCAAAATAAAGAGATATAATTAAAGGCTGTGTTAGACTCGCTTATGAAGCGAGATATTTTTCAGACCTGTAGTCCGTACACCAGAGGGTGTAAAATTGATTAGTCGTAGAAACGGGTATTTGTGCGGAAAATATAAATGAGATATAAAGCACGGTTGCACAATGTTTTACCCGAACAACCTGATTTTAATTATGAGGAGATTTACTCCCATGTGGTGGATGCAATTATTTTGATAAAGTCTGGCATTATATGAAAAGAATTAGAAAGGCATCTAATGAATGCTATTACAGCCTATTAATATGGATCCATAAGATTATGATATATATGTGTGATCCCTGAAGGATCTAAGTTGCCTGAAGCAACTGATTCCCAGAAAATTACAAAGTTGAACTAAATTGATCTTTATATGGATTAAATAATTTTTGAGTAAGGATATGTTTTGTGATTGGAACTCCCGAAGAAGCTTCCAAATACCGTGCTATTAGACTGGTCCTGGAGTATCCTGTCTAAGTGCAATATGTATTGCTTGTAATATAAAGCCTGAAGCTTTTGATTTAAGCCTATCGACATTATATGTATTTGCTCTTATCCTCGGGGAATAACAAATGTGTAATCCAGTAAACCCGAAAGAGAGTAAAGCTGTTTTTGCAGATGTAGATCCCTTATACAGTCCACATAAAGGAGAGACGGACATCAACCACAACTTTACACATGATATTGCAATATCATCGGGGCTACAAAAGCAAGATGGCAAGATAGACGCTCCAACGACAAAATCATAAAGATAATGCTACCTACTCTGTCCAATTGAAATAATGAAGTACCCAAAAATGATCAGACATAATACACGTCACCAAAAGCTGACAAGGACAAATTGGCATCAAGCAATCAATGGAGGCCAAATTGAGGGGGAGTAGAATACGCACTGCACTCTTTTTTCCTTCACCAAGTTTTTATCCCACTGGGTTTTTCTTGGTAAGGTTTTTAATGAGGCAGTATCCCCAAAGCGTATTCTACCCATCAACACAATGACATCCAAGGGGAGTGCTATAAAATAATATATAAATACTTGTATGTATGTAATTGTATATATACCAAATACATACCAGATACATACATATTGTTATTATAAATATTGTAATGAAGAAAGAGAAAGAGATAAATGAAAATGAACCGGGATTCATCCCGAGCTCCTCACCGGCGAGACTGGCCGGAATTTCCTTCCCCCAAACTTCTCCTTCAATCCATATTATTTATAACACTTTTTAAGTTTTTGGGGGTAAAATTTAGATTCTTACTTTAAACAGGGGTTTGGTCAAGGTGAGGTGTCCGGATAGAGAGATGCAACTTGCAAGTTAGCTAGGCCAACATTTATATCAGAAAAAAAAAGAAAACAAAGAAAAAAAACTTCGAGGGTTGACTGACTTCTTGTAGGTCTTCACTCGGTTATGTTAATCGCCACCTTTGACTTCCACATGTTAGAGCACATACCATACTTCAGCTCCCTGGAACGCTAAACAATATGCACTAGATTCGGATCATGCACAAAACAGGATCCTACAGATAGACATTACACCCTCACTTGAGGAAACAATCCACATTATAATGAGTTTGAAAAACAAAACACCAGAGAGTTATTGCATTCAGTCACTTGCATTAAAATATCAAGCCATTCTCTTTTTACTACCCAGCTTAATGCACTTGCATATGGGACCCCAAATGTCCACCGTTGACCACGTGAAAGAAATCGAAAATGTTCAGTGGAGAATTTCTGGGTCCAATTCGATGCTAAGAGTTAAGAAGGTTAAGATTTTAAAAGCAAGGCATGAGGATACGGATGCTGGTGCTTGGCCTTTTATTTATAGATGGTAGGGTTGGATCAGAAAGAATACATGCATGATTATTGGAAGGTATCAAATGGAAGAAATTCTGCTGCTGCTGTTTGGTTTGGAGAACAAGAGATTGGCATCTGGCTCGATAGTCGTGATCTTGAAATAAGGGACCACGTACTGGTGCTATAGCCTCGTCATGATCACCGGTACCAGGGAAATCCTTTATTTTTTGCAACAATGAGCTGGATTGGATCATTTCTTGGTTCCCTTTACACATTATACATTATGAACAGTGGTCACTACCAAAACTTGAAGAATCAAAGGGATTTATCTCGTTTGACAGAGATGGTGATTTTTTTGGAATGCAAGGAATCCAATGATGCCAAGTTAGCTCGCCTAATTGTTTGTTTTACAACTTCCCCAAATGCGTACAATTTTCAGGGTCAATTCTTTGTTCACATTTTGCATGGTTTGGCCCTACTCTGGTTTGCCAGCATTGCTCTTTAGGTCTTATCCATAACCCCTCACAGCACGAAGTGGAAACGTGTTCATTATTTCTTGAAGATTAGCTAATTGTATCTTCATGCAAAAAGTTGCAATCAATAATATTCAATTCGAAAGAACTCGCTAGAGAATTTCCAAATTAACAATGAAACCCATCTTTGTTATTTAGTTAACCCGGCCGGTACACTATTCTACGCCCATAGAACTTCAGTGGCAGCTAGCTAGCTGGAGCTGGCCGTTCTTTTTGACCGGTTGTGTCGCATATAGCTTTACCTCCCTGGATATAACCGTATCCCACACATTACACATGCCCACGCAAATTAAACTCAAAACCCGGAATTACAATTTACGCTAACCTGTTCTTCTGCTGCCAATCCAAATCTATAACTTTACCAATAAAATCCCATAACAGCTTATTCTCTCCATCCCAGCATTGCACTACCACTCGTAATGACCCATAAACACTCTTCTTCACCGTCACCAAACAAAGACTCCAAAAAAATGTCTCCAACAATCCTGTTCTTACTCTCCTTCGTTCCTTCTTTGGCTCTCCCTGCCCAAGCAGGATTTATCTTACCCATACAAAAAGACTACAAGACCCTACAATACACCACACTAATCTACCTAAAAACCCCTCTCCAGCAAACCCAAGTTGTTTTCGACCTGGGAGGAGACATCACCTGGATAGACTGCTACAAGAACTACAAATCCTCCACTTACCATCTCTTCCCCTGCAATGGCTCGCAATTCTGTGATTCTTTGCCCAACACCGGCGTCTCTATTTGCACTGACTGCTCCGACACCCCAGGCATTCCCTGCGCCAACAACACGTGCGGTTTGTTCGCAGAGAATCCGGTGGCATACCAGGGCGAGGTAGGAGTTGCACTCACCGATGTCCTGAAGTTGCCAACAACCAACGGTTCAACTCAGGGCCCACTTTCAGACATCAAGAACCACGTTTTCTCCTGTGCTCCTTCCTCTGTTCTTCCCGGTCTTTCCAAAAGCGTGTCGGGCTCTCTTGCTTTGGGGCAATCTATATGGTCTCTGCAGACACAAATCAGCAACTCTTCTTCCTCTTATCCTAACTACTTTGCAGTTTGCTTGTCTGGTTCTAGAACAAGTCCTGGCGTGGCTTTTCTTGCCGCCAGTGGTCCGTACATATTTTTGCCCGGAATCGACCTCTCTAGATCTCTTACTTACACCCCAATCATCTCCAATGTATACGGTGGTCCGTTCATATCATCAGTAGCAGTAGGTCGCGAAGCAGAGTACTTCATTGGAGTAACTTCCATAAACATAAATAATAAGCCAGTGCCCTTATACAAGCAGTTTCTGGCCATTAATGGTATCGGGATCGGGGGGACAAAAATCAGCACTGTCTATAACTACACGTCGCTGCAGAGATCGATTTATACGGGTTTCACTGAAACGTTTGTTAACCAATCCTCTGCCATGAACCTTGCTTTGACCAAACCTGTCAAGCCATTCAGCTTCTGCTACGGTGCAAAAGATGTCCAAGTGACACCCACGGGGCCAAAGGTACCCACCATTGATCTTGTGTTGCAGAGTAAAGATGTGTACTGGAGGATATATGGGTCCAATTCAATGGTGAGGGTTACAACCAAGGATGCGGACGTGTGGTGCTTGGGTTTCTTGGATGGCGGAGTCAATCAAAGACAGGCGATTGTGATTGGTGGGTACCAGATTGAGGATAATCTACTGCAGTTTGGCTTGGGATCCAAGAGACTTGGATTTAGTTCCTCGCTTCTTCAGAAGGGGACGACTTGCGCCAACTTCAAGTTCACCAAGAATCCTACGCCCTAGGCAGAAAAAATCTTTCTTTTGTTGCTTCGCATTCTGTGGAGCACAGTTCTGCTTCTGTTCTGCAGAACAGAATAAAAGTCCGTTAACAAAAATGTAAAGCGGGAATCCTAAAATGCAGTAAAGAAATTTTTTTCGTAAAGATGCACTGAAAGAACTTGGTATTCCAAATTTGTCATCATTCTTGATATCAGCAGACAATGAAATGGTCAATATATATATAAAGGGCTCAACGGGTAAACAAAGAGAAAAGAGAATATCAACAATAAACTTGAACAGGTGAGGAGTAATCAGAAACAACATAAGCACGCGAATGTAACTCCATTACTAAAACAATGAACCACAAATTAAAGCATTCCTAAATAACGCACTTAAAACTTAAAAATGCTGTAATCCGCATTTCATTGTTAAAAGGATGATCATCTTACATGGCATTTATATAAGTACATGCAGCATCCGTGGAAAGAGGAGCAGAATCTCTACTATAAAAAATTGCATGCCAGATATTAAATTTCTTATTTGACTTGAATCAATAATTCATTTCTGCAGTCGAACAATAATCATTGGCTATATATAAATCAAACTAGTTGATCTCCTCCTCAAGGCACCCGCAGCAACCTTATGAAAGAGTCCAAACAAAGTAGTAAAAAAATCTAAATAAGCAAAGCAGCTACGTACTGGCATAATTTTGGCTGTTATTCTTGCAAAGACAACCCAGATGGATCCGGCTACAACCAATGCATGTTGTCTCTTTTAAACTCTTTTATCAGATATGTCTTCATATTTGTTGTGGTACTTACACAATCACACATGCTTGCAGATTTGAGTTCTGTACATGAACATTAAATGTGAAGGGTGTCAAAAGCTTAAAAACCAAATGCAGAAAGTTCATGTTAATACCTTAATTTGACCAGAAATTATATTTCCTAGTATACAAAGAAACACACACAAAAGGTTGATTTCCCAAGTATAACTATCTAATTCCATAACTAGACTGAGAAACCAAATCCTTTTCTGCTGTTTATGTTGAAGGGGTGCACTCCATGAACATTGATGCAAATAAGGGAAAGGTGATAATCTCAAGTACCGTGGATCCTCACGTACTAATACACGAGTTTGCGAAAGTGGGGAAAAGGCACAGTTTTTGTGGGAACCTAGACCTGCATCGAGCAATCAAACCGCAAACTTGGAAGATAAGGCCAATAAACCAGCTCAGACACAAGAATGCTCGAGGGGGGGATAATGAGTCCCTACCACAAAGTTCAACCCATCTGCAAGAATTGGTCAAGCATCAACGGTTGAAACAAGTACAGCTTAACACACAGAAACATAAAAATGACTTTCAGGGAAGACAATGGCTTCCAATCATAAAATTTTTCATGGATAAATTTGGCGAGGCATCCACAGCAAATAACACACCACCCGGCCCGTGAATGCTGCCCAAGTTAATGTGCTATGGGGGTGGAAGTAGCTGCACCTACTGATGCTTGTGGTAGTGCAAGCAAAACTGCAACCTGTTGCCCCCATGATCTTGGTTACATTCATTCACTTCAATTAAAATATCAAGCCATTCTCTCTTTACTACTTCGCTTATGCAATTTCATTTATCAATTATGATTCCCTGTGCATGGGACAAGAAAATGTTCACCATTGACCACGTGTTAAAATCGAAAATGTGCAAGTGGAGAATTTCTGGGTCCTACTCGATGCTAAGAGTTAAAAAGTTAAAACACAAAAAGCAAGGCATGAGGATACGGATGCTGGTGCTCGGCCTTTTATTTTATAGATGGTAGGGTTGCATCAAAATTCAAAGAATACATCATTCCTGGAAGGTGTTTTTTTTTTTTTTTTTGAGCTTAAACTGGAAGGTTCAAGTGGAAGATATTCCGCTGCACTTTGGTTTGGAGAACAGGAGCTTGGCATTTAGCTCGTGATCTCACTGTTGAAATAAGGGACCACGTATAACTGGTGCTATAGCCTCATCTTAATTACCGCCACCAGGAGGAGCCTTTATCTAGAGTTGCTGCAATGAGCTGGATTCGATCAATTGTTAGTTCCTTTACACATTATTTATTATGAACAGTGGTCACTACCCTCGTGCAAATAAATCAAAACTTCTTCTTTTCCTTTTATCAGAAGCTCAAAGGGCTCTGTGTTATAAAACTATGAAATTAAGGAATAATTTGAAGAGGGGATGGGTATAAGAAAGATGATGAATTGAGAAGAGGGGAAGCTCGGGTCGGCACCCGGTTTTCTTCTATCTCTGTGTTTTTTCCATCAACAATTATATATCTTACATATATATATAATAATGATTAGTATATACTGGTATGTATTTAGTATGTATACAATGACATACATACATGTTATAATACATGATTTTATAACACTCCCCCTTGGATGTCATTGTGTTGTGAGGTAGAATACGCTTTGGGAGTACTGCCTCATTAAAAACCTTACCAAGAAAAACCCTGTGGGATAAAAACTTGGTGAAGGGAAAAAGAGTGCAGTGCGTATTCTTCTCCCCCTCATTTTGGCCTTCATAGATTTCTTGATATCGTTGCATGTCGATCATCCTTGTCAGCTTCTGGTGACGTGTACTTTGTCTGATCATATCTNGGATCGGAGGGACAAAAATCAGCACTGTCTATAACTACACGTCGCTGCAGAGATCGATTTATACGGGTTTCACTGAAACGTTTGTTAACCAATCCTCTGCCATGAACCTTGCTTTGACCAAACCTGTCAAGCCATTCAGTTTCTGCTACGCTGCAAAAGATGTCCAAGTGACACCTACGGGGCCCAAGGTACCCACCATTGATCTTGTGTTGCAGAGTAAAGATGTGTACTGGAGGATATATGGTTCAAATTCCATGGTGAGGGTTACAACCAAGAATGCGGACGTGTGGTGCTTGGGTTTCTTGGATGGCGGAGTCAATCAAAGACAGGCGATTGTGATTGGTGGGTACCAGATTGAGGATAATCTGCTGCAGTTTGATTTGGGATCCAAGAGGCTTGGATTTAGTTCCTCGCTTCTGCAGAAGGGGACTACTTGCGCCAATTTCAAGTTCCCCAAGAAACCTACAGCCTAGTCAGCAAAAATCTTTCTTTTGTTGCTTCACGTTCTGTGGAGTATAGTTCTGCTTCTGTTGTGCGAAGAGTTAAAATAAGGCTTTGATGGTCCGTTAACAAAATGTAAACCGGGCATCCTAAAGTGCAATAAAAATTTCTTTTTTTTTTTTTTTAGTAAAGACTCAATGAAGAACTTGGTATTCCGAATTTGTCAATATCTAGCTCAGTAATAAACTTGAACAGCTGCGGAGCAATCAGAAATTGTTGGAATATAAGTGTGAGTTGTGTATTCCACATTGGAGAGAAAGAGGCCAAGTGAGTAACATATAAGTGTAGTAGACCTATGTACCTAATACCTTGAGATTTTGGATTACAGAATGGTGTCCTGGTCACGCGTATGGAACTCACTTAGGGCCTCGCGTGTTGTCTCCCCAGTTTTCGGGCGACTCCCGGTTCTCAACACGTGGTAGCGGAGCCGATGGTTCGGCTGGGACGGAATGGTTTGAGACATGGTGATGTTCCCGTGGCTGCTGCCCCCATGTGGAACGAAGAGTGGTTGGACTCTTGGACCAAGCTCGTGTTGCAGTTGTAAGGCGTAGCTCCGTATAAGAGTGGTATTGGCTGACTCAAACTTCTAAGTGGCTTTCCGGTCTGGGCCTAAGTGAAGTTTAGCTCTTGGAGCATCGGCAGACGCTGTAAGTGTAATGCCCAAAAGCCAATCATTGGATGATTATATAGTCTTGTATATTTATTAAGATTTTATTCTAATAAATATGTTTATCAGTGATAAACGCTTGCACATATTTATAACCTAAGAATATTTTATATTCTTGAATTGTCCCTAGTCGATTATTATTATGGATGGGTTGTAATAATAAATTAAGACTAGCGTATGTTGAGAATTATATGAGAAATGAATTCTACATACAGGAACAAGTTAGAGAACTTGTGGTCTGGACTGACCCGACATAAGAACACTACATGGACTGTTATGTATATGTTGTCATTAGTGGTTCTTATATGTATTATCCTTAGACCTGAGATCATCAATGTTCCCAACATGTGAGTCATATACTTTGATATTACTCTTGGTCATTTGTAAATGAGTGAACTTTAGAGTAATCATTGGGTACATGATATAATGTGTAGTGGATTTTGTATGATCAAGATGGAATTCGTCCAACCCTCATAACGGGTATATTATCAGTTGGGCCTCTTGATAGAGTTGAACTGTAAATGCATGGCCATGCTCAGATCAAATGATATGGGGATATCATTTGTATCTGTTTTACACAGTTAACTCTGGCATCAAGAAAACTTAGATTAAACATATACGAGAATGACACATTCCATGTCTCGTGTTTAATCTTGATAATGTGACGAAATGATAATGACATTTTACCGAGGCACAATGAATTAGTACTGATCTGGTCACTTGGGTAGCAATGATGTGTTGCTAGACACTGCTCATTGTTTATAATTATAAATGAGAGTTTATAATTTTAGCCAACGTGATTAGTGCCAACAGGGTCACACACTTAGAACTATTGATTCGAGCCAGTGGTTAGACCATGGTTGGACCATAGTTCGACCAAGTTATTGAGCTAGTGGTTAGACCATGGTTGGACCGGGTCGTTTGGGTTGGTTCGGTTCAGTAGTTACCAGAATTATTGTCCAAAAGGCATGAAAGGATGTGTTGTTTTATATATATGTTGATATATATAATTGAGTTAGTGGAGACATGATCATGTTGATGATTGTGACTAAAGTATAGATAATGGAAAACACAATTATGCATGATAAGATGTATGTATGATTGGTTGGCCATTTTTTATATTAACTAACGTGTAAACATATATGATATATATATGTAAGAGTGTGTAGTATGAGCAAATTGAGTAGAGCTCAACACACAAGCACATACACAAAAGTTGTGAGAAAAACACTCTAGGCTCTTTTGCTCTCGAAATTCTGCAGCTAGCACTGCGACTCGAGAGTGCTCGGGTTAGTGGTCGTGTGGCGGTTGCTAGCAGTCATCGACGGTTCGTGTGGATACCGTAGAGGAGTCGGATTTCTGTCCGGTTCTTGCTGATTCGTATCATCATTTAAGTGAAAGATCTCGACCAAACTAGGTACGAAATTTTTGTTATTCGGTTTACCCTGTTTCACATGGATCCCCCATTAGTTCCGGGTTTTTCCGCTGCACATTTTGTTTCTTTGTTTGCATACCCGGTTACTTACAGTGGTTGCAGAGCCTCTTGTGAAATACTAAACCGAATTAGTTGTTTATATGTATGATATGCTATATATGATGTGGCTTGATCATGATTGTATAAGAAACATAACTTGATCATAGTTTATTATGCTTATGTTGATAGTATGTTTAAACTAGATCATTATGATTCTCATATATATGATATGTTGAAGTCGGCTCCGTCAAAGGTGTTTGACAGCAAGTTCTTGATTGGTATATGATATCAATCAAAGTGTGTTTTCGGCAGGAACTCGAATGAGTTCGACAAGGTTGATTGAATGGTATATGATACCAAAACATCGATGTTTAAGATGTAAACACCGATGTTCTCTTTGGTCGATAATCCGCCGAGGGGTCAAACAACGATATTTAAGTTCGAACATCGATGTTTAAGGTCAGAACATCGATGTTTAAGGTCAAAACATCGATGTTTATGATATAAACATCGATGTTCTGAACATTCGGCCAATTGTTTGGAGTTCCAAAAACTTTAAACATCGATGCTTAAGGGTTAAACATCGATGTTTTGGAATTCTGAAACTCCAAACATAGATGTTCATGACCAAACATCGATGTTCTGAGATTCTGCCAACTTACTTGAAGTTCCAGAATTCTCAAACATCGATGTTCTGAGTCAAACATCGATGTTCTGAGTCAAACATCGATGTTCTTGTTTTGCCGATTGTCGGCCGCGTAGTCAAAACATCGATGTTTATATTTTTCTCCGGGGCTCCGCCCCACACCCCGCAGGGGCGCTGCCCCTTGATCCTGCCCGCTAACCGGCTAGCGAGACCGCCGTGCTACCTCTGGGTAGCGGCTTATATTGCATATGATGCATAGTTATTGTATATGCGATATATAATTTGTTAATTACATGCATGTTATGTATGGATATAACTTGTTGATGTAAATATTAAGTTCCTCATGTGTTGCCTTCCATTGATAAGCACTAATCTATGCTTAGATCAACACTTGGTAGGTTTGCCAAAGCAAAGTGCCAATGTTTATCATAGCAAGGTGCGATGGAATAATTGTAATATCCAAATTTCTTATTGTGGGTTGAACTTAACTAAGTCATCTCAATAGGATTGGGGACTTAGAGGTAAAGAGTTGAGATAAGTCCGTGAGATAGACAAGAACAAGAGTTGTTCACTCAACTATCCAAGAGTTACATGAGATGTAATTGACAAAGAGTTATCTACCTAAATAACTATGATATAAGCGATTAGCCAAAGCTAACTTATCTTGTTGTGAAATATGGATCTTGGCCCACTCATTATCATCTTGATTTATAGTGGGAGTATCATTTAAAAAAAATCCTTGTTAAATGATTGTATACATGACTCTGATTTGTGTGAATTGATCATTGTAGAATTATCATGGCACAAAACACAAGTACTATGTCACTGTGATCAGTCCTTGAGAAGGAAAAACTTAATGGGAATAATTTCCTTAAGTGGTATCGCAATTTGAGGATAGTCCTCAAGCAAGAAAAGAAGTTGTATGTCCTTGAGGGGCCTGTTCCTGATGAACCGTCACCTAATGCTCCTAGGGCAGAAAAAGATGCTTACAAGAAGCATGTTGATGAAGCATTGGATGTTGCATGCCTTATGCTTGTCACTATGGACTCTGAGCTTCAGAAGCAACATGAGAACTTGGGTGCTTTCGATATGATCGAACACCTGAAAATGCTCTTTGAAGAGCAAGCCAGGCAGGAGAGGTATGAGACCTCAAAGGCATTATTCCAATGCAAGATGGCTGAGTCATCACCTGTCAGACCTCATGTGCTCAAAATGATTGGATATATTGAGAGCTTTGAGGGGCTGGGTTTTCCTTTGCAAAGAGAGTTGGCTGTTGATCTAGTCCTACAATCGTTGCCGGATAGTTACATCCAATTTGTCATGAATTTCAACATAAATCATCTTGACAAATCTTTGTCTGAGTTGCTTAACATGTTGGGAACAGTTGAGCAACAGATGAAGGCTAATAAATCCAACAACATTTTGATGGTTAGAAATGGCAAAGGAAAGGGAAAAGCTAAGTTTAGCAAGAAGAAGAAATGTGCCAAAAAGTTTGGTTCATATGCATCTTCTTCTTCACATGTGCTGAAACCCAAAGGTGGTGTTGCAAAGGAAGGACAATGTTTCCATTGCAAGAAACCTGGCCATTGGAAACGTAACTGCCCTATTTACCTTAAGCAGGTGAATAAACAGAAGGGAAGCAAGACTTCCGCTTCAGATATTCTTGTTATACAAGCTAATATTTCTATCTCTGCATCGTGGGTATTAGATACCGGATGTGGTTCTCACATTTGTGTAAATGTGCAAGATCTGAGAAAGAATAGAAAATTAGGAATGGGTGAAGTGGACCTGCGTGTTGGAAATGGAGCAAGAGTTGCTGCATTAGCCGTAGGGACTTATTATCTATCTTTACCGAGTGGTTTGGTTTTGGAACTTGATGATTGTTATTATGTACCTACTATAAGCAGGAATTTGATTTCTGTTTCTTATCTGGACAAGAAGGGTTTTTCATTCATAATAAAGAACAATTGTTGTTCTATTTATTTGAATGATATTCATTATGGTGGTGCATATTTAAGCAATGGTTTGTACGTTCTAAACCGAGAAGCCCCAGTCTATAACATTAATTCGGAGAAGGTTAAATTAAACAATTCTAATACGACCTATCTCTGGCATTGTATTTCTAAACTCCATAAGGATGGGCTTTTAGACTCATTTTATTTTGAATCATATGAGACATGTGAGTCATGTTTATTGGGCAAAATGACGAAGGCTCCTTTTGCCGGTAAAGGTGAAAGGGCTTCAAACTTGTTAGGCCTTATACATTCTGATGTATGTGGGCCTATGTCAACACAAGCAAGAGGTGGATTTCAGTACTTCATTACATTTACTGATGATTATAGTATATATCTCTATGTGTATCTTATGAAGCACAAGTCAGAATCCTTTGAAAAGTTCAAAGAATTCAAGAATGAGGTACAGAATCAACTTGGTAAGAGTATTAAAATGCTTCGATCTGATTGAGGAGGTGAATACTTAGACCGAGAATTTTTTGATCATCTAAAGAAATGTGGTAGAGTATAACAATTTACTCCACCAGCTACACCTCAATGGAATGGTGTATCTGAAAGGAGAAATAGAACTCTGTTAGACATGGTTTGTCCTATGATGAGTCAAGCTGACCTTCCTTCTTCATTTTGGGGACATGCTTTATTGACTGCTGCCTTTACACTTAACCGCATTCCATCTAGATCGGTTGAAAACACACCACATGAGATGTGGACAGGGAAACGTCCCAATTTGTCTTTTATGAAGATTTGGGGTTGTGAGGCTTGCGTGAGACGTCAAGCATCAGACAAACTCGGCCCTAAATCTGACAAGTGCCTTTTTGTTGGATATCCTAAAGAAACTAAAGGATATTATTTCTATAATCTCATAGAGCAAAAAGTGTTTGTTGCTCGTACTGTTATTTTTCTAGAAAGAGAATTTATTTCTAGAGAGATCAGTGGGAGAAAAATAGAACTCGAAGAAGTTCGAGTACAACAAGAAGCTATAGATACTGAGATGGAACAAGGACAGGAACCACAAGATATTGTGGGTGAAAATCCTGTACCTGTAACACATGGACCACGTAGGTCTGATAGGACTCGGTATGAGCCTGAGAGATATGGATTTCTTTTGACTCATACTGGAGTCGTGATGCTCATGGATGAAGATGAGCCCACTTCCTATCAGCAGGCAATTACGGGTCCAGACTCTAAGAAGTGGTTAGAAGCCATGAATTCTGAGATGGAATCCATGTATGAAAACAAGGTATAGACCTTGGTTGATCCACCTGAAGGGGTAAAACCCATTGGATGCTAGTGGGTCTATAAGAAGAAAACCGACATGGATGGTAATGTGATTACCTTTAAAGGGAGATTGGTTGCTAAAGGTTTCAAACAAGTTCATGGAATCGACTATGATGAAACTTTTTCGCCAGTTGCCATGGTTAAATCCATCCGAATTCTATTGGCTACAGCTGCATACCATGATTATAAGATATGGCAAATGGATGTCAAAACCACTTTCTTTAATGGAAATCTTTTAGAGGATGTGTACATGACACAACCTAAAGGTTTTGTTAGTCCAGAGAATGCTAATAAGGTATGCAAATTGCAAAGATCTATTTATGGATTAAAGCAAGCTTCTAGGAGTTGGAATCTTCGTTTTGATGAAGTAATCAAACAGTTTGGTTTATTAAGAACAAAGATGAGCCATGTGTTTACAAGAAGGTTAGTGGGAGCACTATCGTTTTCTTGTTATTGTATGTTGACGACATTCTGCTCATTGGGAATGATATTCCAACACTACAGTCTGTAAAGACTTGGTTGAGAAAGAATTTTTCAAAGAAGAACGTAGGAGAAGCTGCCTACGTGCTAGGTATAAAGATCTATAGAGATAGATCCAAAAGGCTTCTTGGCCTAAGTCAAAGTACATATATTGACAAGGTGCTTAAAAGGTTTAGCATGCAAGATTCCAAGAAAGGTTTCTTGCCCATGTCACATGGCATAACTCTCTCAAAGAGTCAATGTCCTAGTACATCTAAGGAGAGAGAGAAAATGAGTAAGATTTCTTATGCGTCAGCAATAGGTTCTATCATGTAACAGCCCGGGTAAAAATTTTGATTTTTACCGGGACTGTAGAAGTCTTCTTACCGCGATTTACTGTTGAATTAATCTTGGGTAATTAATTCAAGGTAAATCGGGAGTCGTTTTTCGAAACCGAGAGTTTTTCCGCGCTCGTGATTTTTCCGTGGATTTTTCGGAACTAAGTTGGTATTTTTCGGGTTTCGGAATTTCTCGGAAAATCACACCGGAAAATAACTAAAGGGGTATCAGTTATTTTCTGGTCCGGTCGGGACACGACTGCGTGATTAAGTCACGCAGCCGCCACCCACTGTAGTCCTGTGATGGCCTATGTTGCCCGTGAGATGCTCGTTTCTTTTTTTTTCCTGTTTTACCTGTGATCTTGGCAAACCTTACCCGTGCATATTGCCTTATCTTTTCTCCTGCAACTGGCCCTCTCCATTTTCTCTCCTTTCCTTCCTTCCTTATTTTAACTCATCTCTTCACTTCTCCTTACTCAACCCCCACCTTCATCTCCATCTTTCTCTCTTCCTTCTTCCCCTTCCCCACGACGAGCCCGACCACACCGCCACCACTCCACCAGCTCCACGCCGCCACCCATTCTCCTCCTTCCTCGCACGCCTCACCGCCCGTGCAGCTCCTCCTGCCGCTTGCCTCCCAACCTGCTGATGTCAACCACCTACAACCGCCTCGCCTCCTGCCGATGTCATTTCCTTCCCGTGTCTCCCTCGCGTCTTCCGTAGCCTGCACCGCTGCAGCTGCAGCAGCCCTACTCGTGACCTGAGCCGAATCCACCGCCGGCCTTGTCTTCACCACCTGCACGCAGCCGCTCGCCGTCTCCCCTTTGCCCCGCGACGGATGCAGCACCAGCCACGCCATGACGCCGCTGCATCTGCCCCTTCCGCCGAGCCTGCACAGCAGCCACCTTTGCCAGCCTCCTCGCGCCTTCTCCCGAGTCGCTCGCAGCCACTCTCGCCCCGCGCCGGCCAGCCTTGGTGTGCTGTCGGCGAGCTACAACCCGGTGAGTATGTTGGGCTAAGTCTGAAATAGCCTTGAGCAGGCTTGGGTTTTGGGCTTGTATCCTGGCTTGTTGGGCTAAACGTTTAGGACCAGATCCTGTGATGGGCTGATTACTAAAAAGGTGTGGGTTTAAAGCCTTGGGTTGGGCTGAAACATGGAACTTGGGTATTATTGTTTGGACTTGGGCATTAATGTGGGCTAACTTATTACAGCTAGCGGGAAATAATAAAAGAAAAGAGACAAAAACAAAGATTAAAATTATATATATAGGTATACATCATTTACGTATATAATCCGGGAGTATTAAATAAATATGTTGGAAAAACTATTATGTGGTGAATGGTTTTATAAAATATTTTGGAAATATATGTATATACAATTAGACTCCTTGGAAATTTAAATAACTTTGTTTTGTTGTGAAAAATTAATATTAAGTTTATTTGGGAGAGATATATATTATGGAAATATTTTCTTGGAATATTAAATAATATGTTATTATTTTTGGGAAATATATATACATGTGTAATTATTTTCTTTTAGGAAATTATATTATGGTAAATATTTTTTATAAAAAATATGTTGTGGAATACATATATATGATATAATTTCTAGGGAAATTTTATTGTTACTTTTGGAAGACAAAGTATAATTACTTTATAAAAAAAAAGTAAATACTTTAAAAAGAGTTTTAATTAAAGTATGGTACCGAAATTATATTCGGATATACGTACGGTATAATATTTTCGGTAAAAATGATAATAAAGGATATATAACCGGGATGGGTAGTTTCGCAGTTTGGGCATCATAGTATACCGATTATGTGCATTTATGTGTGTGTACATTGTTTTGTGGTATAGGTTGGATATCGGGCAGTTTTCCGAGGAGCCGGCGTCGGACCGGTCATTATTTCCGGAGTTGAGTAATCGGCCAAGGTGAGGATGGATAACCCTTGATATGTGCCCGTAATACTGTGTTTGTTTTGTTGCTTGATTGAACTGCTGAGATGATTACTGTTGGTTGATTGACTGCTATGATGTTGTCGTTGTTGTTGATGTTAGACTGTGATATTGGATTTGTGATATTGTGTTGAGAATAATGATGAACTGGTCAATGTGGATAATTGTGTGATTTGTTGTTTGAATGAACTACTGAGAGGGACATGGTTGGATATTTGACTGTTATGGTTATTGATGTTGTTGTTGTTGGACTGTGCTATTGGTCGTGTGGATATTGTGATGAACTGTTAATTGTGAATAATTGGTGTTATATGTATTGTTGATGGATATTTGGTAATATGGAATTGTGTTGGGTATTTGGTTGCTATGGTTATTGTTGTTGTTGTTGCTATGATGTTGATTTGCTTGATTGAACCGTTGTATGACTGTTGTTGGTTTATTGGATACTGTGTTGTGATTGATGTTGGACTGTGAGTAATTGATGTTATGAAACTGTTGAAGGATTGGTCTGTTGTGTAACTTGAGCTAGTATAAAATTGGATAATTGTTTGACTGTCATGGATATTGTGATTGTTGACGGTAGACAGTGTTGTGATTGGATAATTGGAATAAACTATTGACTGTGGATAATTGAGAAATGGAAATTGGAAATTGGAAGTTGGAATTGATACGAGATGATGATGTATGTGGGAAGTAGTGGTACGACCCGATGGTTTGAAAATTAATTTTGGGATGCTATGGTCGGTTACTTGGTTTGGTTACTTGATTTGGTTGGCATGTTGATGCCTGTGGTTGGGGTATACCAAATACCCAGTGGTTCGGATATACCGAATATTCGGTTGGCATGTTGTTGCCTCTGGTTGGGGTATACCAAATACCCAGTGGTTCGGATATACCGAATATCCGGTTGGCATGTTGTTGCCTGTGGTTAGGGTATACTAAATACCCAGTGGTTCGGATATACCGAATATCCGGTTGGCATGTTGTTGCCTGTGGTTGGGGTATACCGAATACCCAGTGGTTTGGATATACCAAATATCCGGTTTTGGGTTGTTGAACCCGATATGGTAAGAATAGTATGGTTCTCTTGACCTAGCATCCGGAATTAATTGATAACCTGGTACGACCCTAGCTTGTCTAGTGACAGAGCCCGGAAGATAAAATTTGAATTAATAATAATTATTCTTTTGGTCTTGGTACAGTTGATTATGGTAGTTTTCTTGTGTTGTGATTATCTGTGTCTTACTATTGAGATTATTGTGATTACTCCGAAATGTACTGTTGATTTGCTTGT
Source organism: Turnera subulata (assembly GCA_028386065.3). Lineage (NCBI taxonomy): Eukaryota > Viridiplantae > Streptophyta > Magnoliopsida > Malpighiales > Passifloraceae > Turnera > Turnera subulata. The sequence goes on along the minus strand of JAKUCV010002244.1, from coordinate 11,515 downwards.
GTTTACTTTACTGTTTTACGGTTGCTTGCGTATCACTGTTTATCCTTCGTCGGTGAGCACTTCGGACTCACCCCTCACCTGCGGGCTTTCATCTTGTAGGATGAGTTATTTGTTGTACAGGCTTGGTGAATTCCAGACAGACTGCAGCGTTATCCCTTGGACAGGGCTTGGATCCATAGTTTGCATCATGTGTCGCATACAGTGTCTTTGTGAGTTATTAAGTCTTCCGCTGTGCTGTTTATTGTTATTATTGGGCCTTGGGCCGGATGTGATATTTTGTTGTTGTTGGGCCGAAGGGCCAGATTTATGAGGTTTATACTTTGGGCTGTTGAGCCAGTTTTCTATTGTTTTCACTGTATGCTAGGCTTTGTTGGTATGGGTTGTCACCATTCCGGCACGTGTTTACTGTTTACGGTAAATACGGGTCGGGGCGTTTCATTTTGATAGCGGAGCGGGCGTTAGGTCTTGTTGGGCAGTCCTTGTGTGTTGTTGTCTTGTTTGCATAGTTCGCTCCAGTTGTTTATTATTTTATATCATATTAGTTAAGTGCATTACGGATCCAGTCAAGGGACGCCAGCTGTCGGAACATACACATAAGAGGTAAATGATGCCATAAATAGCGAAAATACAAATATTATTGATAATACTAATATTTTGATTACAGAGGGAAATATTACATTGATTTTTGATATTTTATAAAAATAAAGAAAATACATTTAACGATTTGGAACGACGTTGACACGGAAACTGTTTGGGTCGCGGTTGATGTTGACCGTGACCCTATCGCTCCACGAGAACCACATGCCGCCTCTGTCGCTTTGGCCAGGAATCTCGAACCGGTTAGCTTGAGGGAACCGGAGTGGGATGAGACCGTGATCGTCCCGTGGTTGCCACTGTGTCTCCGTCAGAAGAACCATGTTCGGCTTATATTGGTTCTTCAAGTCCCTCAGGGTACGCGAGAACTCTTGGGCACGCCTTGCTACTCCTCTGCAATTCCACACCAGTAGTCGTGCCTTTGGCCAGGTTGGAGGTAGTCGAGTCATTCTGGGCATGCTCTGAGCCGTCATCGAGAGCTGGTAGTAGGCGCCTTGCTCCACAGTTTGGCAAGTGGACTCCAGGTTGAACTTTTGTAGTCTTTCGGAGATGAAGAACATCACAGAGTTTGCTGATCCGTAGTAGGATGTCCTCAGTGTTCCATGGTCCTCTAGGAAGAACACCTCTTCTATGGGAGTTACGAAGAATCTTGTGGAGTAGAGCTCGTCGACAAAGACTAGACGCGGCATCCTGCCGAGCTCGTTCGGTAGTTCCTCTGGACGTTCGTTGACCATGCTGTACGCCAGCCGGTTTCTCCTGCCAAGATTGGCACCTTCGACGAAGAAGACTGAGGATGGAGCAGGCATTGTGTTGGGACGTATTGGTCTTTTGTTTTTCAGCGATTTGTGGTTTTGTTTGCTTGAGTGTTTGACTGCTTTAAAATGCTTTTGATGATTTATACATCACCGCTCCTTCTTTTATACTCTTGTGGGGAGCGTGATTACCGTTTTTGATTTTTAAGATTTTGCTTTTTGAATTTTGCCGTTGCTTTCATTTATTGCTTTGATACTTTACGCGTTTTTCGGACTACCGTGCCAGAGTTTTTCAGCCTTTTTCCATCTTATGATTTTCTTTCGCTCTGGCTACTTTGTCTTTTCTTTCCGTGGTTTTATTATATTTTTTCTGCCTCTTTTATCACTTGCATCCGTGACCGTTGTGGCCAGATGGATGGGACCATACCTCAAGTAGAGTGCATGTGCGACGAGTTTACAGCTGTTCGGACATCGTGGAGAAATACGAGACGAGACAGACGTTTTGGCTCATGCGGAAATTGTGAACAAGTGGGTAACGTGTCTTTCGAGGAACAAAGGACGTGCTCGTGATCGTCGCCGTTAGTTCCGTATGTCACGTATCTGCTTAGGACCGATTTGGGCACCGATCATGAAACATTTTTGTTTTAACTTCTTTATATTTTGGTTTTGTTAAATGAGATTTAATTTTTAATTTATTTATATTTGATTTTATATTCTTATTGATGATTTTTGTTTTGCTTTGTGATGTTTTTATTTTTCTGTTAGCATGAGTTTTCACAATTGAACAGGTGTTTTGATTTAAAAATGAAACTTATTTTATTTATTTCATGATAATTTTACAACGGAGAAGAAATACTCTACTGAGTTACTTGCTTCTCTAGATCTTTTACAAGTTGTTGGACGTTCTTCATGTGTGGGAACAGTTCTGCGCACGCCAGTTCGATTTGCGCCACCGCCGAGCTGATCTTCCTCAGTGAGACGCTCAGTTGCGTCAGCTTCTGTTACGGAGTGCTGCTCTCAGCTACCGCCTTGCCTTTCTTGTCATCAGCTTTCTTGGGAGCTAGCTTCTTTCGTCGTTTTGGGGAAACGACCATATGCTCCTTCAGGCCGATGATGTTGGTTTTGAACCGTTTCTTTGGAGGCTCTTCATCGGAGCTTGTCGGGAAAGCTGTGCTGCCGATGTAGCTGTTGTTCTCGGAGTCGGAGGTTGTTCTTGATCTCATTGGAGAATCCATGACTGTGTGTGAGTTTGCCAGTCATGAGGTTTGGTATTTATAAGCAGATGAGATGTCGCTTAAGGGTATAAGCGGTATCTCATGTTGAGGTTGGATACCTAGCAGAGTGTGCCAGAATCTTATCGTGGTAGGACCCACGTATAAGACGGAATTTCGGGGACGAAATTCTTTTTAAGGTGGATAGACTATAACAACCCGGGTAAAAATTTTGATTTTTACCGGGACTGTAGAATTCTTCTTACCGCGATTTACTGTTGAATTAATCTTGGGTAATTAATTCAAGGTAAATCGGGAGTCGTTTTTCGAAACCGAGAGTTTTCCCACGCTCGTGATTTTTCCGTGGATTTTTCAGAACTAAGTTGGTATTTTTCGGGTTTCGGAATTTCTCGGAAAATCACACCGGAAAATAACTAAGGGGGTATCAGTTATTTTCTGTTCCGGTCGGGACACGACTGCGTGATTAAGTCACGCAGCCGCCACCCACTAGAGTCGTGTGATGGCCTGTGTTGCCCGTGAGATGCTCGTTTCTTTTTTTTTTTCCTGTTTTACCTGTGATCTTGGCAAACCTTACCCGCGCATATTGCCTTATCTTTTCTCTTGCAACTGGCCCTCTCCATTTTCTCTCCTTTCCTTCCTTCCTTATTTTAACTCATCTCTTCACTTCTCCTTACCCAACCCCCACCTTCATCTCCATCTTTCTCTCTTCCTTCTTCCCCTTCCCCACGACGAGCCCGACCACACCGCCACCACACCACCAGCTCCACGCCGCCACCCTTTCTCCTCCTTCCTCGCACGCCTCACCGCCCGTGCAGCTCCTCCTGCCGCTTGCCTCCCAACCTGCTGATGTCAACCACCTACAACCGCCTCGCCTCCTGCCGATGTCATTTCCTTCCCGTGTCTCCCTCGCGTCTTCCGTAGCCTGCACCGCCGCAGCTGCAGCAGCCCTACTCGTGACCTGAGCCGAATCCACCGCCGGCCTTGTCTTCACCACCTGCACGCAGCCGCTCGCCGTCTCCCCTTTGCCCCGCGACGGATGCAGCACCAGCCACGCCATGACGCCGCTGCATCTGCCCCTTCCGCCGAGCCTGCACAGCAGCCACCTTTGCCAGCCTCCTCGCGCCTTCTCCCGAGTCGCTCGCAGCCACTCTCGCCCCGCGCCGGCCAGCCTTGGTGTGCTGTCGGCGAGCTACAACCCGGTGAGTATGTTGGGCTAAGTCTGAAATAGCCTTGAGCAGGCTTGGGTTTTGGGCTTGTATCCTGGCTTGTTGGGCTAAACGTTTAGGACCAGATCCTGTGATGGGCTGATTACTAAAAAGGTGTGGGTTTAAAGCCTTGGGTTGGGCTGAAACATGGAACTTGGGTATTATTGTTTGGACTTGGGCATTAATGTGGGCTAACTTATTACAGCTAGCGGGAAATAATAAAAGAAAAGAGACAAAAACAAAGATTAAAATTATATATATAGGTATACATCATTTACGTATATAATCCGGGAGTATTAAATAAATATGTTGGAAAAACTATTATGTGGTGAATGGTTTTATAAAATATTTTGGAAATATATGTATATACAATTAGACTCCTTGGAAATTTAAATAACTTTGTTTTGTTGTGAAAAATTAATATTAAGTTTATTTGGGAGAGATATATATTATGGAAATATTTTCTTGGAATATTAAATAATATGTTATTATTTTTGGGAAATATATATACATGTGTAATTATTTTCTTTTAGGAAATTATATTATGGTAAATATTTTTTATAAAAAATATGTTGTGGAATACATATATATGATATAATTTCTAGGGAAATTTTATTGTTACTTTTGGAAGACAAAGTATAATTACTTTATAAAAAAAAGTAAATACTTTAAAAAGAGTTTTAATTAAAGTATGGTACCGAAATTATATTCGGATATACGTACGGTATAATATTTTCGGTAAAAATGATAATAAAGGATATATAACCGGGATGGGTAGTTTCGCAGTTTGGGCATCATAGTATACCGATTATGTGCATTTATGTGTGTGTACATTATTTTGTGGTATAGGTTGGATATCGGGCAGTTTTTCGAGGAGTCGGGGTCGGACCGGTCATTATTTCCGGAGTTGAGTAATCGGCCAAGGTGAGGATGGATAACCCTTGATATGTGCCCGTAATACTGTGTTTGTTTTGTTGCTTGATTGAACTGCTGAGATGATTATTGTTGGTTGATTGACTGCTATGATGTTGTCGTTGTTGTTGATGTTAGACTGTGATATTGGATTTGTGATATTGTGTTGAGAATAATGATGAACTGGTCAATGTGGATAATTGTGTGATTTGTTGTTTGAATGAACTACTGAGAGGGTCATGGTTGGATATTTGACTGTTATGGTTATTGATGTTGCTGTCGTTGGACTGTGCTATTGGTCGTGTGGATATTGTGATGAACTGTTAGTTGTGAATAATTGGTGTTATATGTATTGTTGATGGATATTTGGTAATATGGAATTGTGTTGGGTATTTGGCTGCTATGGTTATTGTTGTTGTTGTTGCTATGATGTTGATTTGCTTGATTGAACCGCTGTATGACTGTTGTTGGTTTATTGGATACTGTGTTGTGATTGATGGTGGACTGTGAGTAATTGATGTTATGAAACTGTTGAAGGATTGGTCTGTTGTGTAACTTGAGCTAGTAGGAAATTGGATAATTGTTTGACTGTTATGGATATTGTGATTGTTGACGGTAGACAGTGTTGTGATTGGACAATTGGAATAAACTATTGACTGTGGATAATTGAGAAATGGAAATTGGAAATTGGAAGTTGGAATTGATATGAGAAGATGATGTATGTGGGAAGTAGTGGTACGACCCGATGGTTTGAAAATTAATTTTGGGATGCTATGGTCGGTTACTTGGTTTGGTTACTTGATTTGGTTGGCATGTTGATGCCTGTGGTTGGGGTATACCAAATACCCAGTGGTTCGGATATACCGAATATTCGGTTGGCATGTTGTTGCCTGTGGTTAGGGTATACCAAATACCCAGTGGTTCGCATATACCGAATATCCGGTTGGCATGTTGTTACCTGTGGTTGGGGTATACCAAATACCCAGTGTTTCGGATATAACGAATATCCGGTTGGCATGTTGTTACCTGTGGTTGGGGTATACCAAATACCCAGTGGTTCGGATATAACGAATATCCGGTTGGCATGTTGTTTCCTGTGGTTAGGGTATACCAAATACCCAGTGGTTCGGATATACCGAATATCCAGTTGGCATGTTGTTGCCTGTGGTTTGGGTATACCGAATACCCAGTGGTTTGGATATACCAAATATCCAGTTTTGGGTTGTTGAACCCGGTATGGTAAGAATAGTATGGTTCTCTTGACCTAGCATCCGGAATTAGTTGATAACCTGGTACGACCCTAGCTTGTCCAGTGACAGGGCCCGGAAGATAAAATTTGAATTAATAATAATTATTCTTTTGGTCTTGGTACAGTTGATTATGGTAGTTTTCTTGTGTTGTGATTATTTGTGTCTTACTATTGAGATTATTGTGATTACTCCGAAATGTGCTATTGATTTGCTTGTGTTTACTTTACTGTTTTACGGTTGCTTGCATATCACTGTTTATCCTTCGTCGGTGAGCACTTCGGACTCACCCCTCACCTGCGGGCTTTCATCCCGTAGGATGAGTTATTTGTTGTACAGGCTTGGTGCATTCCAGACAGACTGCAGCGTTATCCCTTGGACAGGGCTTGGATCCATAGTTTGCATCATGTGTCGCATACA
>JAKUCV010002243.1:171821-195694 GCA_028386065.3 Turnera subulata | reverse complement strand
AAGAATAACTTGGCAGTAACGGAATCTCTTCTGCAGATCACTGTGTCAAACTATTGGGAAGCAATAGGAGTTGTTGCTGCTCATAAGGCAGGGATAGATCCTTATTCTCTCCGAAGGAACAGAGTTGGTCACATCCCTCGTACCTTGCCTCTGCCAACTAATGGCTTTGCAGTTTCAAGTGCTGCATCCATATAAACATAAAATGAGAAATCTGGATATTAATTTATTCTCTTCATAGTATTAAGTTGTAGTGATTCTAACCATTCAAAATAATTATTCTTTGATTCATTACATTATAGGTTTGAATTCTGCATTTTCTTAAAGTAAAAAAAAAGTGGATGCAATGTGATTTGGCTTCTAGTTCAACTGGTTTCCGATGTATGATTGACAAAGAGAGACAATCATTTGTCAGCGCTCACAAAGTCATGCATGCTGACAAGCGTCACTGCGGTATTGGTCGCAGTTAAGCCTGCAAGATAAAAGGAGGATAAGGTCAATTCTACTTAACTGGCAAAACGTCTAATGCGATTGGCTCATGATCGAGTACCACCGTCGGCTTGCATGAGTTTATGATGGAACAGAAAACTGCTAGTCAAAGTGCTGGTCGGATGTAACACCTAAAATGTTTTTTTGGGTAAAGATTTTTTTTTTTTGTTTTTGGTAAGACAAAAAGCTGTGGTGATGCTAGTCTTCTTTAATCAATGACATTTCTAGTTGTATATAGTTATCTTTGAGAACCAACTATTGTTCAGTTTGGAATTGATTTTTTTAAAAAAGGGAAAAAAGGAAAAAAAGGAAAAAGGAAAGACGCTAGAAGGAGGGGAAATTGTTTTTTCGAAAAAAAAAAGGAAAAACGCTAGAAGGAGGGCTTGAACCTCCGACCTTGTGGTTAACAGCCACACGCTCTAACCAACTGAGCTATTCCAGCTTTTGGTTGTAATATCAAATTTATTTGCTATAGTTAGTTCTGTTGTAGAAACCAATACCATATTAGTTATCGTAACTAAAACCAGGCCAATAAACAAAGAGTTTGACTGCTGCATCCAGACTGAAATGAAGAGTGACAAGAGCATGAGACCTTTGCTCTAGTTTCTGACATCCTCATGGTCTCTCTTATCTGCCTTCAACGCTTTCAGGAATGCTTATGATTCTGCCAATGGTTAGCTAAAAGTTGTAATAGGGACTCTCTTTCTGTTGCATGGGCCCCATTTATATAGGTGGCAGACCAGTTTGTTGATGCAAACTAGTAAATGTTCTCACTAAGCATTTATTTCCATCAGAAAATGAAACTATATTAAGCGATGAAAATCCATCATTCTTTATAATCCAGTTTTCAAAAATTTATACTAGACTTGGTTGGGGTGCCCTTCAAATTGAAGGAGACCCTCCAAAAATTGGCGTATGCCGCTATTAGCGGCGAGCACACGGTATTCTTTAGTAAAAGGCGAAAGAATAGTTCGCTCTGTGCTCACCGCGCGGCTGCGTGCTTTGAAAGTGTGACTTAGTTGGGCTTTTATTGCTGGATCGCTAGTGTCTCGATGCTTGACTACGCGATGTGGGATAAGTTTTATTACCAAGAAGCACACTTCAAGACTTCAACTACCTTGAACTCATAAAGACCCCCCACTTTTCCCCGCAGCACAGGTCTACTCTTTCACTTCTTTGCTTAAAAGAGTCACTCTTCAAGTAACTATCAATTCGCGTACTGCCATTTGCTTCGATTTGAACGATGAATGGCATCAAAATTGCAGCAAAAAATGGCTTCCAGAGACTCTAAACGATCAGCAAGTTTCACGTTGCATATATACTTGCCAGTTATTTGCAGAGCAAACTTCTGTACATAGTAAGCCATATTTCACCCGACTTTTGTGGTCTCTCACCAAAGTCTGAGCTTTCCTTAAGAATCCAGATGGTGAAAGGATCCAGCAAAGGGAAACATTAGTGTTCTCAATTAAGATATATAATCATATATACCTATAACTTATTCTTTCATCCTATATATACAGTAAAATTTCTGTTCTCAATTATAGAGTTGCTCACTTTTTTTAATGGACATGGGTCACTGTCTTCCGCGTACGTAGTATTGTATGTACTCTTGTTTCATTCGTTTTGGTAAAAATCAATTAAAATTGCTCTCGCAGAAGATAATGTTCTCTAAAGAGAATTTCATATAATCAGTTGTTTCATTCGTGTCTAAAATGTTTGTTCCCATTGCTATGTTTTCTACTAAAAAAAATGTTTGTTCCCATGAAGTTAATTTTTTTCTTTTGAAGTTTACAAACTTAAACACGACGGACCAGGCACACAGGATTTGATACCTGTTTTTTTTTTTTTTCTTTCAATCGAGAAAAACGTTTGATATGGATTTCATTGATCGATTAAGACGGAATAAATAGCCAATGGATAAATAGGATACCATAACGGCTCTTCATTTTCTTTCCAGTATGAATTAATTGGGTCAGGAGTAGCTAGCTAGAATGCACAGAGAATCATAAATGAATGCCTCCAGGTGAAAGATATGGCAGATCAACAAAAAAGGAAGAGAAGAAACAATTAATATGGGAGTTCAGTTCACAGCTTGTCTTCGAATTCCTTTTGGATTTGTCAAGAGAGAAGTTTCAAACACAGTACTGATCAACAAACAGCTGACTGTTTGTTTCAGCAGATAAAATACATTGATGCCACTAATATCCATACGTGAAAACAAACTATCAGTCAACATAAAAACATGTGACAACCGATGCCAACTCCCATGTTACACAACTAAGTTCTTCTACTTAATTTCTTTTCCTGATTTTTTGTTTTCATGTTTAGTTATGGGTTAACCATTTCTTCAAACCTGATTCAGGAAACTTATTGTGTTGGTTAATTTATTATGTTTAATTAGAAGTTGGTATATCAATCCGGACCCTGGCTGAATCTGACTTGATCCTTGATTAGCACCTTTTAACTATGCTCAGATTTTTTTTTTTTGTATATATGAAGATTATGCATATAAAGTTTCCGGCCGCTGTCCTTTTTTTCTTTTTCCTTGACTAAGCCAGATTCAATGTCAACATCCTATAAGCCCAAATTTAATTAATGTCATATATAGATATTGCTCTACTTTGTATTAGTAATATTGAGTGTAAAACTAATAATTCGTTCCAATGATAAAGGTGAATCTGCAATTTCTTAATGTTTGTTATACTCGGGAATAATATAATAGATCACTTTCCTCCTCTCTCTCTCTTTTTTTTTTTTTTTTTTCCTTTTGATAGTTATGTACACCATCCTCATCATTCCTTCAACTAGGTAATTAAGTTAAAGAATAAAGAATAAAGAATGAATTAATCTTTCTCATGTCTCCCTACAATCTTGGATTCTGTCGCATGCTGATCTATCTAGAGGAATGAGAAGTAACAACTGATAATATTTTTCTTTAGTCGCTTTCTTAGTTCTTCTCGTCGCAGCTCAATCCTTAAAAAAAGCAAGACAAACGTACGACCAACTCATTCGTCCTTTTCTAGCTATACCTTGCACAATCGACGAAAGAAAGCTCTTTAACACGAGGCTAATTCTATTGGGTTTTGATGTCACCCAACAATTTGAAGACAAACAGTGTAAATTAATATTTCTTCTGCATTAATTCATTATCATTGTGACATATAATTAAGCCAAAGAGTTTAAGCGCAGAAAAAGTAAATTAGAGAGGACTACCTTCAATGGTGGTGCCCAATCCAGGTCGAATCCGGATTAATTAGTAGGAGCAAAGCTCCAAATACCAGCTAGGAAACCAAGAAAAAAAGGACTATCTTCATCAATAGTACAGGATCAGATTTGCTTATGTGACAAGTGAATATGAAAGTTACATATATATGGATAGGTACTTCTACTTAACGGCAACTAACACCAACTTTGTCAAACCCTTACCAGTTACCCCCACTCCCCTCAAACACACACACAACTATATGGTCACACATGAGCAAACCACCGGTCCAAGTCCATCTTGCTTTCTCCTGATAATATCCGCCAAAAGGCCAGATTTAACGCCTCATTATTTATACTACTTCCATGACCCCAATCCTATAGGTCATCACCCATATGTTGGATTCCTAAAAGTTTTTGTGTGTTTCGCTTTGCTTTTGCTTTAACTAAACGTTTGGGGAGAATGAGAAAGCCTTGCTGTGACAAGGAAGACATGAACAAAGGAGCATGGACCAAGCAAGAAGATCAGATACTCATAGATTTCATCCAAAAAAATGGCGAAGGTTGCTGGCGGACTCTCCCTCAAGCTGCAGGTTAATTAGAGTTTCCCATTTATTGTATGAGTACATTTTATATATATATATATATATATATATATATATATATATATATTGGATCAAAAAATAAAACCTTATATGAATGTATATTTATTATGTATATGACAATATATATCTGGTTTCATTTAGGCCTACTTCGATGCGGTAAAAGCTGTAGGCTCAGATGGATAAACTATCTTAGGCCAGACCTGAAGAGAGGCAAGTTTGAAGAAGATGAAGAAGACCTCATTATAAAACTTCATGCACTCTTAGGGAACCGGTAAGAGGTGTCTATCTTGAACAAAATGATTTTTACCTCTGGATTTTTCCAATTATAAATATGTACAAGTGCATCATTGCATGCTTTGCATGACAAATGTTCTCTTCACATCTCCGCTAAGATACATATTTCTCCAAAAAGATAGAAGGTAGATAGTAACGTTAATTTTTGATTTATTTATAAGAAGATAGCACATAAGATTACTAATGCATTTGTGAACTGTAGGGTTTTCTTTTCTCTTGATTATTGTTAGAGTGTATATGATCACTAAGCTTGGAATGGTTGAAATATGTTTTCAGCTGGTCCTTAATTGCTGGGAGATTGCCTGGACGCACTGACAATGAAGTGAAGAACTATTGGAATTCTCATATAAAGAAAAAGCTTAAAAAGAAGGGGATTGACCCAAATAATCATCGTTTGATGAGCCATAATTTCATTTGTTCTCAAGACCCAAAGAAATCTGCTACGGAAACAATATCCTCCTTGAGAAGCAACACCGAGCAGGAGATGGAGAAAATCTGCACCCATGTTGATAATGAACAAAAATCTGAAGCAGGAAGTTGCTTATTAGAGGATGGCCCATCATCTCGCCTGCCCGACCTAAACCTTGATCTTACAATAAGCAATCCATCTCTTTCAATTGCCGCCATTGAAGAGAAGATTCGAGATAGTACTCATGAACCTTGTGTTTCGAGGGAATTGAAATTGGTTTCTTCTCCTACACTTCTCCTCTTTCAATAGAGAAATCAAACATAAATGTTCAAAACATCATGAAAGATATCGATTCTAAGCAAAAATCACTCTGGTCCAAGGGATCATATATAATTTGAACATATGGTCCCTTGAAGACTGAGAAGGGACCTCTTGTTGTTCAAACTTTGAAGTCTCAAAACATAAGACCAAACTAACTCTGTGATGCGCATGTACATGTAGCTATTTTCTCCAAGGAGACGATTTATATATAAACGAATTACCAGTGATTTATTTCCCGGTGTACAATGTTTGTTGGTACCTGCATTATATTGGCTAAATTACAAGTATATATAAATATAGATTCTTGTTTTTGATAAATCCGTATAATTAAGTATGTAGATCTTTTTCTTTCTCAAAAAAGTATGTAGATCTTATAAACAACAGAAGATTATTTATTAGATCTCCAGACAGTTATCATGGGATCCAGTTTTACACGAGAATGAGATATCAGCTAAAGGTTGTAATTAATCTCAAATCTTTGAAGCTTTCTTCCCTTTCTTGTCCATGTGATTTGCTTTATATATTACATTCGGAACATGGATGATATATAAGGTTCAATGCGTGAGCAATTCATTATGGCCAAAGTATTATTTTTCTTAAAGGAAACTCTTTAGTTTTTAGGGCTAGACAATTATAAATGTGGTTAGACATCCGTGGGAACTATGGGAGTACTTGTAGGTAATACATACCTTAAAGAAAATCACTACCTGTTTCACCAGGAGAATTGAGAAATGGCAAAACATGTTACTTGCACTTCCAAATTGTGCCGCAGGTGGTGAGAGCATGCATTCGTAAGCAGCCTTGGGTTAATTTCGATACATATATATATGCACTAATTTTAAAAAGAAGTCGTGCCTAATGATATCTTACATCTTCTGATATCATGTCACCTTTTCTCTATATATCGTCCTTAGTTTATTGGTAGAGCTAATTTGATTCTAAGAAAAATTTGTCGCCGTAGCTATGTCCTTGAAAAGAGTTGAACCGGACGCATGCGAGTGCCTCCACACTTTTTAATTTATATCCATAGACTGTACACTACGCGATGAATTATCACATTTATTCAACAATTAGTTAATATATATGGGTCAAAACAGAATATTCTAAGCGATTCTTTCCCTCCTTCTTAGGTTTATTTATCTTTTTTAAAAAATTCAACCTAGAATGAAGAATAACATGATAAGGAATAAAAATATAATTTGGTGGTAATTTTTTTATTATATGTTAAATTAATTATTAAAATTAGTATCTCAAATCAGCAAGTTAACAAATTTGAGTGGCAGTAGTTTCCCAAAAAAAGAAAAATGTAGTAGAAGCTAGGTTCTGCTATCTTTTCTACTAGTAGTATGGCCCCGCCCCAACTAGAAAGGATTTTTTTTGAAAACTGGAATTAGAAATGACTAATCTTTGATGCATCTACCATTCAATCTCATTGAGACGATTCTAGTGAGGAAGGAGAAGGAGATTGAGAAGAAACAAACAGAGATTTTTTTTTTTTGATAAAAAGATACTTCATTGATCAGGAATCATGGTTGCAGTCATCATGTAATAGACCTTGTAGAAAGGAGGGAACACTGCCCGTCCAAACCTGGGCATATAATCCCCTCAGTGATTCTTTAACCATAGCATGAGCAAGTCTATTGCAATTCCTAGGTACATGTTTACATGTAAAGCTCACAAAAGAGGCTGCAACAGATAGGATATCATGAACCTAGACTCCTATATGGGATCTGCACTGTGGTTGTTGTTGTGTTAATAACGACACCGATTGGAGGCAATCAGACTCTACCTCAAGGTGTGCCACCGCCAGCGACCTCGCTAACAACAGGCCATCCCACATGGCCATAGCCTCAGCAGTAAGAGGATAAAAAACAAAACCATTGTATTTTTCAAAGCCCGCCACGCAATGCCCATGTTCATTCCTAATAATGCCACCAGCACCTCCTCTACCCAGGTTCACCTGCAAGGCTCCATCCACATTTAGTTTCAGCCAATTCCTTCCTGGTGGTATCCAATGCGAAACGGAGCTTCGTATTGGAGTAGGAACACGTTGGCAGTTATGTTCCAGGAAAGTGTTACAAAAATCGGTAGCCCAAAGAGCCACCTCCATTGCAGGTCTCTGGACATTCCCATGCACAACATCATTCCTGTCTCGCTATACCGTCCATGCCACACATAAAAGTAGAGCGATATCCTTCAGTGAAAGATGTGCTAGAGAGTCCCATAATGATTGGAAATCCCTAACACGAGAGGTATCCAACCCCTTGTCATTCCATCTCACTTCCGCCCAGATCTCCTGAGCCCTGTCACAACGAAAAATAGCATGCCCAGTGTCCTCACATTCCTCGCCACAACCCCTACAGGTGGCATCATTGCCAATCCGTCTCGATGCCAGATTTGTGAGAACTGGCAGAATATTATGCGTCGCCCTCCAAGCAAACAGTTTCACCTTATTTGGAACCACTGCTGCCCAGAGTAGTTTCCACCTCTTTTCATTCCCAACAGGAGAAGATGTTGAGGCAGCCCCCTCCAGTACCTGTTCGCTAAACTGTACCTCCATATGATAGGCACTCTTTACCGAAAACTCCCCCTTCTGATCATGGTACCAAGCCCAACCATCTTGCAACCAGTTTGACTTAGCGGGATCGAGGAAATAAGATCAGCATCCCCTTTCACAAACAACAACATAAGAAGGGGTCGGTTCCATCTCATCGCACCCTGCTCAAAAAAAGTATCAACCATCACACCCTTACCAATCCCAGGATCAAACACCAAGGGTTTAAAGCTCCAGGGTCTTAGGAGCCACGGATCCTCCCGAATACGAGTTGTGGACCCGGATGCCACCCTCCTATACACGCCCTTACAAAAGGTATCCCTTCCCCATAACAAACTCCTCCATGTGTAGGAGGGTCTAGAACCCAAGCTTGCATTCAGGAAATCGGTTTTAGGGAAATACTTAGCCTTTAGGATACGTCCACAAAGAGAGTCAGGCTGGGTAAGCACCCGCCACCCTTGCTTTGCGAGAAGTGCCTTGTTAAAGGCCACCAGGTCTCTGAACCCCAAACCTCCCTTTGACTTCGGCTTGCACATGGACTCCCAGCACATCTAATGGATCTTCTTCTTCTCCGAGCTATCCCCCCAAAAAAATCTCGCAGCCAGCGAGTTTAACTCCCTACATAAGTCGTCCGGGAGCTTAAACACAGACATAGCATAAGAACTTAAGAAGGGATCGCCTGGGCCACCGATTTTACCAATATTTCTTTCCCAGCCCTTGAAAGAAGATTACCTTTCCAGCCTTGGATCTTGGCCCAAACTCTTTCCTTTAAATCCAAGAAGACCTTCTTCTTGCTTCGCCCAATCATAGGCGGCAGGCCCAGATATTTCTGTTGGCACCCTTCCACATGAACCCACAAAATAGACTTTATCCCCTCTCTAAGTTCAGGGGCGCAAATTCGGGCTAAATTGCACCACCGATTTGTCAAAATTAACAACCTGGCCCGAATGAGCCTCATATATAGCTAAAACACTTCTGATCGCCCTTGCTCCACCGATTGTAGCTTTGGCAAAGATAACGCAATCGTCCGCAAACATCAAGTGCGACACATGCGGCGCTCCTCTGCACACACCAAAACCTTCCCCAACCCTAACTGCCTTCTCAATTAGCCAGGCCAGATACTCGGTGCACAGGAGGAAGAGAAAAGGCGATATTGGATTGCCTTGTCTCAGGCCTCTCTGTGGAACAATATCCCCAACCACTATGTCATTCATCTTCACACCGAAAGACGCTGATTTAACACACATCATAACCCAGTTTATCCAACGATCATGGAAACCCATAGCCTGCATAATTTTCATCAACAGGGGCCACTCGATCCTGTCATATGCCTTTGACATATCAAGTTTCAGAGCCATATAACCTTCTTTCTCCCTCTTCCTGTTCTTCAAACAATGCACCATTTCATAAGCCACCAATACATTATCCGAAATCAGCCTCCCAGGAACAAAAGCACATTGTTTTTCAGAAATAATATGTGTAAGGAAACCCTTCAAACGGTTTGCAAGCAGCTTAGACACTACTTTGTAAAGAACGTTACACAGGCTTATTGACCTAAAAAGGCTCATGGATTCCGGCTTCTTACATTTTGGAATCAAGACAATTATGGTCCTGTTCAGGTCTTTGGGCATTAGGTTCCCAGCAAATAAGGACTTCACAAAAGCACATACATCAGGCCCAACCTCCTCCCAGAAATTTTGGTAGAAAGCAGGGGAGAGCCCATCCGGCCCAGGTGCCATTGATGGGTTCATTTGGGATAACGCCCCTTTTATCTCATCATCAACAATAGGACCCACAAGCTGCCTATTCATGTCCACAGTGACCTTTTCATGCAGACCCTCCAAAATGTTATCCCTAAAAATAGGATCCGATGATGAAAAGAGATTAGCAAAGTATCCCACAGCAATCCTCTCTAATGACCCCTGATCCTCCCATTTAACCCCAACATCATCAATGAGTGCCTCAATCCGGTTCTTCGTCTTTCTCTGGCTCGCCTTTCTGTGAAAAAAGGCAGTGTTTTTATCACCAGCTGACAACCAAAGTGACTTCGACCGCTGACGCCAGATTAATTCTTCCCTGGACTGAAGATCATCTAAACTTGCCAATAGAGCTCTCCTACGATTCCACACGGCTGCTGTAGGAGGTTCCCATAGTAAGCAGTCCAGCTCATCCCGTATCTCCCTAATAGAAGAAGGGATATCCCCAAACTTCCGGCGGTCCCATGCTTGCAAACCACACTTTGTGTTCTCCAGCTTTTTCGCCATATCCTCCCATGAGGTAACCGGGGGCGAACCATTCCATTGCCTTGCCACCACCACACGACAATCATCATCACGCAACCAATGATCCTCGAAAGCAAAACGTTTCTGACCTCTACGTCTCCTTGGCCTCAGGTTACCAAAGAGATCAATCAAGATCGGCAGGTGGTCCGATCCTTGATCACCTAGATGACGAACCTGGGCATGTTGAAAAACATTCCTCCAGTCCGCCGTACAAACACCCCTATCAAGCCTCAGTTTTGTGTTCGCAGCCCCTTTTCGACAGTTAGACCACGTAAAAGGGTAGCCAACAAAACCCATGTCCTATAACCCACAGAACTCCAGACATTCATTGAAATCAGTCATCAGCCTTGTTGCCCGTTGGGGGCCACCCTTTTTCTCAGAGGACCTGGAGATTTCATTGAAGTCTCCAGCGCATAGCCATGGTAGACCACTGCAGCCCTTTAATCTCCTTAAAAGCTCCCAGGATTGTCTTCTCTCGCTGTCCACAGGAGATCCATAAAAACCGGTGAAACGCCATCTCTCCCCACCCAAATCATCCACTATAACGTCAATGTGCGCAATGGATTAGGATAAGAGAGTAACAGTCATATCCTCTCTCCACAGCAAAGCCAGACCACCACATCTACGAACACTATCCACAAACACACCATTCCTGCAATTCAACGTCCATCTAATTCTATCCATCTCTCTACTCTTCCTTTTGGTCTCCGACAAAAAGACCAAACTCGGGCGTTTGCGATTCATAAGATCGCGCAGAGCACGAACTGCCTTGGATCGCCCTAACCCTCGGCAGTTCCAAACAATGAGACTCATGGCTCTCGGCGGGGTTGGTCCATACCAACTGCCGCCATTTGTTCATCAAGGGTGTTAAGTTGTACAGCAACAATCTCACTTCCGCCATCACGCACATCAGCCTTTTTCCCAAAAGGATTGTCCTCTGATAAAGCAAGGTTATCTAAACGAGAAGAAACTACAGGTATAAGGTTTAACCCAGAGGGCTCCCCCCTAGTTTTGCTTCTAGCCAGCTTCTTTATTCTCACCCTCCTTCTGGAAGTAGCACCTGCAGAATGGCCAACCATAAACATCTCTGATCCCTCTTGCACCACCGAAAATGTTTGAGACATACTTTTAGTGGGGCTGGTGGACTCTAGAGCAAAATCGAGGAGATGATTTTGGGTCATAGTTGCCGGGGATTCACAAGGTGTAAGAGGTATATTCTCAGGCCCTGCTTCTACAGGAAGTACACTCGGCTTGGGTGTATGGGTTTGGCTTGGCAGCTGATCCAGGCTAACAGGTTGTAGAAATGGGCTGGGATGTTTAGTAGCAAGGTTAAGATCAGAAGAAGGCCCGTGGTCATTGGAAGAGGTTACCTGGGCACTAGAAAGGTCCGTTGCACGGCCCACCTGCAACTTATGCTTCTTTGGGTCTGGGAGGCCCAACTGGGACATATCTCTCCTCTTTAATATTGGGCCCACAGAAATGGGATCGTCACAGGAAAGATTTGAAATCTTCTCCCCAACTTGCTGTAAGACAAACGCGACCCCACTATCCCCTCTGACAATGTAACAGCCCAGGTAAAAATTTCATTTTTACCGGGACTGTTTAAGTTAATCTACAGTAATTTACCATTGATTTTAATCTTGGGTAATTAAATTGTGGTAAATCGAACTTTGGATTCTGAAACCGAGCCTTAACCTACACTCGGGATTTTTCTGCGGATTTTACGGACCGAAGTTGGGATTTTTCCGGGTCCGGGAATCTTCGGAAAAGCCGGGTTTATTATCGAATTATCGGACCAGAAATAAGATAAGTGGGTATACCGGATATTTTCTGGTCCAGGTGGGCCACACTTCACATGCAGCATAGTAACTGCATAATTGAAGTTCAATTATTCAGCCGCCAATTCCTATTCAACCTGTGAACTACCTATTACACTTGTGATATACCAATGACTTTGCTTCCTATAAAACTATCTTCTTCTGCCACCATGCACACCACCATCAACTCTTCATCTTTACCTACAACACACTTTCCATACCTGCAAAACACCATCCCTGCAATTCACTTGAAATTAGAAAAAAGAAAAGAAAAAAAAAAGAAAACTAAACACAAACACACAAGACGCCACCGTTTTGCAGAAGCCACCCCTACCTTCTTTTCTTCTTCTTTCTCCACGGCAGCACCACCACCGGAGCCGCCACCACCAACGCTCGTCACCCTCCCCCTTCTCCTCCAACCCCTCATCGCAGCCACTTGAAGCCACCACCGTGAACGCCGCCTTCACTCCCTCCTGCCACGGCAAGCCGCCGCCACGACCAGCTCGTCCTCCTCGACGTCTGCAGATCCGACGCGCCGGCGAGCTCGACTCCTTCCTTCCCCGTGCGCACCGTCGTCGCCTTCCCCGCCTGCAGACCGCCGCCTTTGCCTCACCTTGACAGCCGCTCGTGTCGTCGCAGCCCCGCTCCGTCCGACGTGCCGCCCGTGGAGCTCAAGGTGAGCTGTGACCCGGTTTGTGGGTCTGGGTCATGGGTCGACCCGGGTTGCATGATGGGTTTGTGGGCTGATTTGTTGGGTTGGTGTTATGTGGGTTTGGGCTTGAGCTGAGTTTTGTGAGCTTGGGCTTAAGGCTTTAGTGTTGGGCTGGATGGGTTAGGGTGGTTGGATTGGATTAGGCTTTGGGCTTGGGACTTAGACTTAGGCCCAGTCCGATTTAGTAAAAAAAAGAGAGAAAAGAAGAAAATGAAATCTGGGAGAAAAATAAAATGGAAGAAAATAAAAATGAGATGGGGAAAAATATATATTGGTATGGAAAATAAATATTTCGAGGAAATAATTTTAGAAAATATTATATGGTATATGGAAAGAAAATAATAATTTGTAGAAATAATATTTTGGAAAGTACATACCTAGGAATAAATTTTGGAAAGGGTATTATCAAGGTAATAAAACACCAGAATAGTAACCGGGTATGGGAATAAGTATAGAAGGGTATTTTTGACACTTGAAATAAATGGTGAATGATGATAATAATGGAATCAATCCGGGAGAGTAACCGAGCCGAGTTTATAATACGGTATTTAGTATTAGCATAACATTTGCATACCATCTTATGTGTGCATATTATTGATTGATATAGGAGTTGATAACGAACAATTTGCTGAGGAACCGGACTTGGAACTTGCTGGACAATTCCAAAATTGAATATCGGCTAAGGTGAGGATGGATAACCCTTGTTATGTTGCCTGTAATACTTGTGTGCTTTGAGCTATGATATTGATTCTGTGGATATTATGCTGAGATTGATGTTGAACTATTGACTGTGGAAAATGTGAAAAAGAAATTGGAATTGAAATTGGAATTGATTTGAGATGTTGGTATAATTGGAAGTAGTGGTACGACCCGATGGTTTGAAAATTAATTTTGGGATGCTATGGTCGGTTTTTTGGTTTGGTTGGCCCGTCATGCCTGTGGTTAGGGTATACCGAATACCCAGTGGCTCGGATATGCCGAATATCCGCGGTGGCTCGGATATGCCGAATATCCGCAGTGGCTCAGATATGCCGAATATCCGCGGTGGCTTGGATATGCCGAATATCCGGTTGTTCTGATATGAGGATTGGTTTTTGACCTAGCATCCGGAATTAATTGATTACCAGGTACGACCCTAGCTTGTCCAGTGACGGGGGCCCGGAAGATAAAATTGGTAATAATAATTAAGCATTCTTTTGGCCTTGATTCAGTTGTTGATATGTTGTTGCTTATCTGTGTTTGCTTTTAAGTATTACGGTTGCTTGCATATCACTGTTTATCCTTGGNTATTACGGTTGCTTGCATATCACTGTTTATCCTTGGTCGGTGAGCACTTCGGACTCACCCCTCGCCTGCGGGGTTTCATCCCGTAGGTTAAGTTGTTTCCCTAGTTCAGGTACGACGTTCGATGGCTGCTGCTCTCTTCTCCACCTGACCCCGGATCCGTACCACCGTTGCATGTGCATAAGCCTTCCGCTGCTATTCTATTGCTTATATTGCTGTACTACTGATTTCCTGTGATATGTATATTACTGATACTATCTGCTGCTGCTGAGAGCACTGTGTTTGGATTGAATAATGGTCCCCGAGTGTGGGTGACAGTTGTATTGATAGTTGCTATTGTATAATATTTGCACGATGTACTGTCTGTTCTATCATAATGAATAGTTTCGGCATGTGTTTACTGTGTTACGGTAAATACGGGTCAGGGCGCTTCAGACAACGTCGACATCTTGGCCAAGCCCCTTTATTTCACCAGACCCTTCTATACCCCTTTTCGCCTTGAGCCCCTCATTCGCCGAGCTAGTCCCATCTAAGCCTTTTAACTGTCCAACCACAGAGGCAATCACATTGAGAGCATCTGCCCTGTCAGGAATGGGGACCCCCAAAGTACCACAAATCTCCTGCAATTTCAATTCATCCACCCCAAAAGCACGATATAGGCCCACCAACCTAGATTTGTAAAAATATGGGTCAGCATCCCTGCCGCCAGAGATCTCCTTCTGCCTCCTCACGCGTTCACGCGACTCCACATAACGCGCCACCATCTTGTCAGATTCAGCCCATCTACCGCCTCCCGATGACTCGCCCTTCTCACTCCGATGGGCAGAAACAGCCTCCCAATCCCTCGCTCTCCGTTTATGGAAGTCGGCTTCGGCCCTGAGCTTATGGCCAAACCGTACCACCGTCTTAGAGATCCCATCCTTTCCATCAAACGGGCATACCTTCATCATGTGACACATCCTTCCACATGCAAAGTAGTGGTCTGGGAGTTTCTCATAACTGAGTTCAACCCACCCAGCACCTCCATCCTCCAATTCAATATTAAATCCCGCACAAAGAGGGGCATCAGCATCCAGGCTAACCTTAACCTTCAGGATATCGCTTCGACAAACACCATTAGACAGCATAAGGTCGACCTCCAATACCTCTCCCAGCATGCTCCCAATAGCCACCGCATTCTCCCTACTGAGTTGGTCAGGGGGTAGGCCAGATACCTTAACCCAGAATTCAGCCTTCGATAGATCTACAAACTCAACCGGCACAGAGGGGTCCCATGCTTTCAGAATCAACAAGCACCCATTGACAATCCACTGTTTGCCCCT
The DNA here is from genome assembly GCA_028386065.3 of Turnera subulata. NCBI lineage: Eukaryota > Viridiplantae > Streptophyta > Magnoliopsida > Malpighiales > Passifloraceae > Turnera > Turnera subulata. The sequence goes on along the minus strand of JAKUCV010002243.1, from coordinate 180,407 downwards.
TAAGGCTCTGTCACGTTCACCATTGTTCTGGAAGGAGAACAAGAACACACCTGGCTTCAGCTCCTTCACCTCGAGTGCATGCCTAACAGACCAGATACGCTCAACAAAAGACTTCACCAAATAAGCCGACATGGGCTTAAAAGCCACCAACCGACCCACCAACACTAACTCAGAAAAAGCTTGGCCTTGTTCTTTGTTTCTTGCCAGTTTAAGAGACTTTTTCTTGTACCCACCCTGCGTGGGATTGCTAGATTCCCCTTGCTCCATTATGAGAGATAAAAGCTGATATAGAAGGTAGGTGGATTAATTATGGTTGTAAAGGTGTACAGAGGAAGTTTTGTAGGGTGTGCTATTAAATGGGTGTGAGGACTTGTGGATGTGAGTTGGGATTAATGTAAGTCATGTTTAGGGGTAGTGTTTGTGGATGGAAGAAAACAAGAGACAGAGAGGAAGCAAGGGCAACCTAAATCACCATGAACACAGGGCAGTACTTGACAAGGGCTAGAACCCTGAGGAAACTCTCCATGCGAGAGAGAAAAATTTGTCAATTGTCGAAACAAACAGAGATTTAACGAGAGAGGAAAGGAGAGGAAAGAGGGAAAGACTGACTCGTCGTCTAAACGAGGTTGACATGTCTTTCACTTAATACAACCATAACAATCTGGGAATTAAAAGTTTGAACATAAGAAATGAAGAACAGATGAGCAACTAGAGCAATCAACTAATACTCATGCAAATTTGGTTGTATCAAAGCTGGGAAATTATGATCTTTTTCTTTTGGAGGTAGCTAGATAGCTTGCTTTTTCATGAAAACCACGTCTCTTGTTAATGAAAAGAAAAAAGAGAATATAAGATTAATATTGGCATGTAATCAAAGATTCAAGAGAAGATATAATGATGTTCTATATTTCTAATCAAGAAACAAGAACGCCAATTTACCCTCACATCACAGAAATGGAATAAATGAAAGTGGGGGACCACAACAATTACAGCTCTCATTATTACTGCATATAGAGTAGGTAAAATTTTTAAATTCCCTACATTGCCATACATGTCAATAGTAAGTGTTCACGGCAGAGGCAAGGCAACAACCGGTCAAATTAATCCATCTCCCTCCTAAATTCTCAAAAAGGAAAAAAAAAAATCATGCCATCCCTGTGGTCTAGGATTCGAAGGCTTGGCTCCACGGAGCAGGAGGAGGAGGAGGAGGGTAGTAGTTGCAGGGTGGTTCCCACTTTTGAGAGGGATCACGACAACAAAGTGCCACCGCTTGGTAATAACGAGGTTCAAGATTTTCCCTTGCCCCTGACATCTTACCCGGTACTGATGCTCCCAGTCACCCACACTACCTGTCGTCTTTTCAATCCAGTAACCGGTAAATTCACCAGATTCAGTTACCCAGATGGAGGGAAAATCAGTTACTCCTCCTCCATTCCTGCTTTTTCAAACGGGCATGGCTGGGTATCCTACTTCACCAACACCGATTGCTCAATGATCCTAGCCAATAATGTCTTATCTGATAGTAACCCATCTGCCACCGCCATTACCCTCCCTCCATTCCACACCATCCCCAACCTCCACTCTCTTCCCATCGAAGCAGCAGACCCTGACCTGAAAGCCGCGGCTCCTCCTGGAACCGACTGCTTCTTCTACTACACCAACGTCCGGGACGGCGAGGAGGTCATCAAGTTCCTCCCGCGGAGGTTGATGGTGGAGATGATCCTGGGTTGTTTTGCATTGTCCTCCTCTTCACCCACAGAGGATAACTGTGTGGCGTTTCTATCCCCGGGCCGTTACCTCCGCCACACTCTTGGGATTGATTTTGCTTTCTGCAGGATCGGAGACGCTCGTTGGAGTACTGCACCTCTCTGTCTTGATCATTACAACAAGGTTGACCAGTGCTTCATCGAGAAGGTTGTATATTCCAGGAGAGAAAAACTGTTTTACGTTCTTTCTCGGCATATGTGCATCCAGGTTGTGGAATTTAACGACGACGACCCTGCTTCACTACCTAAGAGGCTTTGTTCACCTCATTGCGTCCCGGTGGATCCCTGCAGAGTTGCATATGAGCTTTATAGAGATGAAGTACTACCAGTCTATCACTCGATGTACCTAGTGGAAACACCACAACGTGACCCTCTTTTGGTTCTTCACTACTTTGTTCCCATCGAATATGATGATGAAGATGATGATGATGAAGAGGAGGAGGGAAAATACAGAAGCGTTGGTTTCCATGTATACAAGCTGTGTTTCGATAGGCAGAAGGTGGTGGCAGAGGAGTTTTTCCTGGATGATACAGCTTTGTTGGTTGATGTTGCATCCTTCGTCTGCGTCTCTGTTCGAGATTTCCCTGGTTTGATGCCTAATTCTGTTTATTTCTTTGGACGTCATGAAATCGGCTTCTATAATCTACTCGATCGAGCTTTCACTCACTTTTATCAACCATTTGAAATGCTTATGGAGGAGATTTCAGGGCAACCAATGTGGGTTTCCAGGCCACAGTTGTAATGCATGCCGCTGCTGCTACCTTAACTAGCTTGATGAGTTTTATGTTTTGTTTCTGAATCCTAACTTTAATTAGTTATACCATCCCGGGAATAGCTTTATGTTCATCTCGGCATTCTAGCTTAGTTTTGTTATCACAGCTGCTGGTACTCTAGTCTAGTTAGTCTTTGCTTTACAACCAACCATCTGTGTTACTTTTATGTAGTGGCTCTTGACGGGATTATGATCATTCTCCTTTATCTTTATGTATGATCTTAATTGTGGGTTGTGTTTTCGACGTGCACGCATCCTTCTTACCATCTTTACTTCCTCCAAAATGTTGTATATTCTTTCTTAGCTTCGTATTTTCGAGAGCCTGCAATATAATTTGGTCCCTCGCATTGCCCCTGCCCAGCTGCACTGTCTGCATCTTGGTTTTGTGGATTGCATTACCCTGCACGTTCCGTTTGTAAATTGTAAGTTGTAAAATCGGGTCAAAACGAAATAACTAAAAATTGTTTTTCTATTTGACTCTGGATAATGTGTTTTGTAACTTTGGATAAATTTGCTGCTGTTGTCAAAAACAGTGACGACTAAACTGTACTACTGAAATGTTCAAAAAAACTATACTACTGAAAAAGCCAAATCTGCTAAATGCTCTGCACACGTATGTCGATATCAGTATGTGCCTTCCTGGTATACAGATGTCCAATTTGTTGGGCATTGGCGTTTTACAGCTGCTTTTGGCAAATGCAGTACGCGACTGAGTTGGCTGCCCTGGAAGTCTGTAAAGAGAGGGAAGTAAAGGATGTTTAAGAGAGCAGTCAAAAAGGAAAAAGGAAGAACAACGACATGTATTGAAAGCGAACAGTGAATCTTATGGGCCAAGATTGCTAAAGATTTATTTGTTCTATATCCTGTCAGGAATCAAGCAAAGGGTTTTACTCTTATGGAGATGACAAAAACAACAGCTCTAAATGGAACCCATTTTACTCCCCTGTCATTTCCAAGGAGGAAAGTGATGGTTTTCTGGGGAATGACAAATCAGAGGAACTTCTTGAAGTAACTCATTAATCATCCAGAATTAGTACTATATAGTACTAGTGTTAAGACTATGCTAGTCTGGTATAGAAGAGGGACGATATCAGTAAATATCTTGAGACGAAGATCAATAAACCTTCAAAATGTTCAATTCTAATTATGCTACATAATTAAGCAATCAACTCTGTTTTCTTTGTTCGAGAACAAAATAATTTGTGTCGTTTTGGAGTTCAAAACTACACAATAGTTAGTGCAAGTCAATATGATATACACAGAAGCATTTTGACTTTGCGGTTTTCTGTGGAGCAGGACGAAAATACTGCAAGGAACTGCTTCTCGGACTGATGGCAATTCAACTAGAATCCAAATGACATTTCATCCACTTTCTTTAAAAAAAATGATTCAGAATTCAAACCTATAATGTAACGAATCAAAGAATTAATTATAACACACACACCTTGTTTTGGTGAACAGGGAGTAGAGGCGATAAACCTTCTGCAAAACGGTCAAGGGCGTAATAACCTTCAACATATAACACGTTAGGCATGCATGGATGGGCCAGTATAGTTTAGGCCTCCTTATTGTTATTATTGACTAGCAAATTTATCCAAAGTAAAATGCAGCTTCTTCGACAAATTAACGAAGCTGTATCATCTAAGTTGAATTCCTCTGCAACCACCTTCTGCTCATTGAAACACATGCAAACCAATAGTTTGACTTCTATACTCCTCCCTACTAACTACCATCGATCCTCCCTCTTCTTCATCATGCGATGTGGCTACTTGCCTCCGCACTCTTTATCTGTTGACTGTACACGATGAATTAATTATCACGTTTATTCAATATTCACAACTCTTGTTAATGGAAGGAAGAAAAGAATATAAGATTGATACTGACATGTAATCAAGAGAAGATATAAACAGTTCCATATTTCTGATCACTCCATCTTGTACAGCGACAAATATTAATATCAATGACCGCAGCTTATTTAGCATAATTAGCGTTGAATTTTTAAAGGCTTGATCTTCGTATCAAGATATATACTGATATCTTCCTTCTTCTATACCAGACTAGCAGTGTCTTAACAACTAGTACTATACATCAATGTTGGATGATTAATGAGTTACTTTAAGAAAGCTCTTCTGATTTGTCATTCCCCAGAAAATCACCACTTTCCTCCTTGGAAATGATAGGGGAGTAAAATGTGTTCGATTTAGTGTTGTTAATGTTCTGTCATCTCTATAGAATTAAAAACCCTTTTGTTTGATTCCTGACAAGATAGAGTACAGATAAATCTTTAGCAATCTTGGCCCATATATAAGATTCACTGTTCGCTTTCAATGCATGTGATTGTTCTTCCTTTTTCCTTTTGGACTGCTCTCTTAAACATCCATTTACTTTCCTCTCTTTAAAGAGTTACAGGGCAGCCAACTCACTCGAGGATTTGCATTTGCCAAAAGCAGTTGTAAAACGCCAATGCCCACCAAATTGGACATCTGTCCCTCGAAAAAAAATGTACCAGGAAGGCACATACGTGAGCAGATCACTTAGCGGATTTTGCTTTTCAGTATAATTTAGGCGGCTTCACTAGTTTTTTTGACTAGCAAATTTATCCAGAGTCAAATAGAAAGCAATTTGTAATTTATTTCGTTTTGACGCGATATTTCAGCTTACAAACGTTAAATCTTAGGCAGCGTTTGGACCCCTTGAAGGGACAGGAACGGACTGGACTGGACAATTGTACAACAAATGGGATTGTTGTACTGAATTATGTTTGGTTAGCTGTGCTCTGGACTGAACTAAGTGCAGTAATGTCTATATTGCCCTTCATACTGTTAGAAATTGTTAAGTATATAATACATATAATTTTGAGGCTTAATAACGTTATACTATTTAGAGATGCTATTTTTTATTTACTTCTTAAATCTTTTGGATATTAAAATATCTATTTAATACTATTGAAGAAGATTTACTTGTTGACTCTATTAATGCAATTTGTAAATTACATTTGTAATACTATCCACAATTACTACTACCATTAATGTAGATTTTTTTTTATATGGTTAACAATTTTAATGAAAAGTAAGTATTGGGAAATATATCTAATCACTATATTGGGATGATATGCAAATTAATATTACATTTAAAACTACATTGTCTTAAACATAGCATAATCAATTTAACTTGGTTCCGTCCCATAATTCTTTTCATTTTATACAAACCATGCAATTACATTGCCTTAATTATTGCAATTGCCGGTAAGGCTACAAAAAAACCCATCACAAAAGTAATGAGGGGAAGTACAAAGTGTTGCTTCATCTCAGACGAGTTGGGAGTCGGCATGGACATTGGCACATTGTATGGATTGGGAGTTGCCATTCCCATTGACAAAGGCACTTGGATAGGTCCAGCACTTGTTGAAGTTTGAGGCACAATTTCAGATTGGAATAGGTTATAGTTCTCCCTAACCCACCTTTGCTCACTCATTACATATGCTGAAATTGCTTCATCACGAGTTTTGTAACCTTTGAAGCTCGCATTCGGATACCCATTGGTGGCCAATTTCACTTCTTCCCAATCCTCATAAATCCCATTTTTCCGACCATTAAACACAACATAGAACTTGTACTTTGCCATTGCAAACGTTCAGGCCCTGTTATAATATTAATATGATGTTAGAAGCATGACATGCATGTCCAATACCATGCCATTACCACCTGAAGTGAAAAAAATGCAAACAGCACACATACTAAATACAACTGCATATATAACATAGCATCCACAACATTATACAATACAACATCAGTTAGCCTATACCACATAGCATCATCACATCCTACATCATAATAATGGGTAGCTGTCTATTCCAACTTGCAAAATGCATACTATTGCAATGACTATACCCACTAGATTCTAGCATAATAATAGGCACCAGCCTATACCAACGTCTAAAATGCATAATGCTATGACTTAAACCTAGTTAGTACTAAGCATATAAATAGGCTGCAGCCTATACCAACATCCAAAATCGCATAGCAAAATGACTAACATCTACAACCGCTATAGTTAGATGCAAATATGGAGCCATCACTTATCAGCTCCCAAGAAGCTATCCACAAACTCCCTCTTTTGATCCACATCCAGATCCCAGAAGTAGCTGGCATATTCCTGGTGCTCACTCATCTTCTTAACCACCTTCACAACTTGGACAGCAGTCAGACCAAGGTTCTTCAGCTCCTCACCCAGAATGCGAGTAGCATCCTTGCCTCTGATTGCATTAGCCAAGGTCTCCATGTGCTGTCCCTGGTTCTCAATGCCACTGATTATAGCATCAGTGAGGGCCCAGAGAGCATCCGAGCTTGTGCCTGCCTTCCTTTTCTTATTCCCAATAGAACCAGATGCCATAGAGGCCTCATGTGCAGCACGGGAGGTTGGTGATGTAGCAGTGGCAGTAGTAGCTGGAGCAAATGGACAACCCATTGTTGTTGTGGCAGCAGATACCATGACTGTGTCTCCAACTTCCTCTTGTATGTTCTCCAGAGCATCTCCAGGAGTTTCTGCATTAGCACCAATGGCCCTGTCATGGCCAAAAATGAATTGCAGCTTCGGATACAGTGGAAATGGTCTGCCACAGACATATGCTCGATTGGGAAACTTCTGCAAAAAATTAAAAACAACCACATCAATATTCCAGAAGAACTAATATGCATGCATGCATTGAAATCTTTTATTAAAATATATATAAACTAATAAAAGCAATAGGAATACATACCTTCACACATTCTGCCAAAATGTCAGGGCTGTCCACTTCAACACATTGCTTCTCGCTATTCCAGCCAAATCCAGAGGTGTTAGCCATATCAGCAGCCACATTGAACTTCACTTTCAGCCTTTTCATTTTGTTTCTAACATGGTTAGCTGAGATGCCACCATCAGGAAATACTGATGCCATCTTAGAAACAATCATATTGATTGAACCAGGCCTAAACTGACCAGCATCAACCCTATGGCCAGCAACTACTAACTCTTCCAACACATCAACAAGTGCATTGGTCTCGACATCAGTCCATGAGCGCCTTTCCCCCATTCCTACAACCTATTATAACATACTCTCATAACAACTTGTATTTGTAAGTTTCCCTAGAGCTATTATGACACTCATAGCAAGCACAATATGCAGCGGAAACAAGGAAACTTAACCAAGAACCAAGTGAAGCATGCATAAACCGTATAACAAAATTTACATACCTTGTTCGGTTGAGGTCTTTCACCTAACTGTAGAACAGAATCAGCTAGAGCCAGAAAAAAGCCTCGCCCCTCTACGGTATCCACACGAACCGTGACTGGCTTGGAATCGTCACACGAATCCAATCTCGAGCTCACCCGAACTGATGTGCTAGCAACAAGAAGCGGGTGCTTGTGTTTGTGGTGTTTGTGTTCTTCTTTCTTTCACAAAGAATGAAGAGAGTGATGTGTATGTTCTGAAACTCTCAAAAACTCCAAGACCCTCTCAAGCTCTGAATTTTCAGACACACTCACATTCAATAGGCAACCCAAAGTGTGAAGAATAATGCCTTAGCCAAAAGCATGTGCATGCCAACTCACAAAGGCATGACAAAATGGCCAACATGTTTCCACTAACTCTTAGTGGGAATATTCATCACATAACTGCAATAATGGCTCCACTAATCTGATGCTTAGTGAATCAAACCAACCTAAAACGACCCTGGTCCAACTACGGTCCAACCACACCTGGTCCAACCATGGTCCAACCACGGTTCAACCACCTGCTCGAATCAACGGTTCTATGTGTGTGACCCTGTAGGCACTTGTAACGTCCGGAAATAATTGTAAAATCTCATTTTTACAATTATAAGCAAAGAGCGGCGTCTAGCAACACATCATTGCTACCCGAACGACAAGATCAGTACTGATTCTCTATGCCTCGGAATATGTCATCGTCCCTTCGTCCCATTATCAAGATCAAACACGAGACATGGAATATGTCAATCTCGTATATGTTTAATCTATGTTTCTTGATCCCCGAGTTAACTGTATAAA
>JAKUCV010002243.1:0-171248 GCA_028386065.3 Turnera subulata | reverse complement strand
AGGAGGATTGTCAGTATCATCTCCATCAGGAAGATCATCCTCTGTTAGAGGGGTGCTCTCTGCAGGGTCAAAGGGCATAACAGTCCTAATGTAATTGTGTAACAAGCAACAAGCCATGACAATTCTATCCTGAATCCTAACTGGATAAAATGATGGGCTCCTAAGGATAGCCCATCTTTTTTTTAAGAGCCCAAAACTACGTTCAATAACATTCCGAGCTTGTGCATGCTTCATATTAAAAAATTCTTCACGATTTCTCGGCATTCTTGGACCACTAGTTGCCCATTCCTTAAGATGGTAACGCACACCTCTATAAGGAGCAAGAAAACCCTGGCCATTAGTATAGCCAGCATCAACCAAATAGTAATTACTTAAAACAGGAAAATATATATTTTTATTAATTAAAAAATTAGTATTAATTGTAATAAAGGAACAAAAATATGTTTAGAGTGGTTGTATTAATGCTTTTAACCTACCCACAGGAACCTGCAAACCATTCCTCCTTGTCACAGCATCTCGTAGGATTCTTGCATCAGTAGCTGATCCCTCCTAATCAGGGAAAACATAGACAAAATTCATATCACGGTTACAGACACCTAGGACATTGGTTGAGATATGACCCTTTCGACTTCTATATCTTGGTTTATCCTCGTCTGGCACTGTGACATCTATGTACATTCCATCTAATGCACCTAAACAACCCTAAAATAATTTGCAGAATACAGAACATATTTTATTAATTTTATTAACACCAACCTATTACTTGACACGAAAAAAAATATGAAAACACCAAAAATATTACCTTAAACCACCTCTATCTATTATCGGTGCATCCAGCAGGGACAGGTTCAGGTTTAGCAAACAAGTCAGACTGGACTCGAATTACAGATTTTAACACTGCATGGAAGTGTCTGCTTATAGTTTCACCAGACCTCATAAATCTAACCTGAAGGGTTCTATTTTTCTCATGGTGTGCAAGTATGTGGGTAAAAATCACAACCTGCTCCTCAATTCCTACTTCCCCTCTTGCAATCAACCCCCCTTTAGTCCTAAGCAACTCACACAATCCTACAAAAGCATTCATATCCATTCTGGTACTCCAGTTAGTATAATCATTTGACCCCCGACACATCCTCTCTATTTCCTCTCTCCTAGTCTCATATGCAGAAAAGGTTCTATCAATCTGCGCCACCCGCCTACCACCTCTATTGGACGATGAATGCAAATAAACAACAACGAAACAAGCACAATTTATCAAAAATTGGATATGCATCCTCGAAAGCACACAAACAATAGCAACGAGTTTGGCACGTCGATCACGATCCATTTTCAGTCTAGTAAGTCACAAGCAAATATTGAATGAGTAAAAGAATTAGGCATCACTAATATCAAAACAACCACAGAACAAACAATTGAATGACCAGAAAACAATTCGAGGGCAGAAAACGCTCCAACAACAAATAATTCATTGGAAAAACACACACCACAAGGAATATAATTTCTTCCATAATACTTACTCTTAGCAACGCAAACAGAATTCCGCAAGTCGAGGTGAAACCGAGCATAGACCACACTCAACGCTCTGTCAAACACAACAAACACAAATTAAAGCAACAAATTACAAATGCAAGAAATGGGCAGTAACTTAAAAATAGGCAGAAATCAGGGTTAGGGCTCCTAATCGAATTGGAGATTTATGCGAAATTAGGGTTAGGGTTCCTAATCGAATTGGGGATTTATGCGAAATTAGGCAGGGTTAGGGTTCCTAATCGAATTGGGGATTTATGCGAAATTAGGCAGGGTTAGGGTTCCTACTCGAATTGGGGATTTATGCTAAATTAGGGTTAGGGTTCCTAAATGAATCGGGGATCGCCCGAAATTAGTGTTGGGTTTTCTATAAAAAATTGGGGATCTACCTAAATTAGGGTTAGGTTTCATTCAAAAATTGGGGATCGGGCTAATTGAGGGTTAGGGTTCATACAGAAATTGGGGATCGGCCTAATTGGGGTTAGGGTTCATACAGAAATTGGGGATCGGGCTAATTAGGGTTAGGGTTCATACAAAAATTGGGGATCGGGCTAATTGGGGTTAGAGTTCAGACTGGAATTAGGGATTTTGACGAGGACGGGAGGAGAGGAGATCGTCGCCTGCATCTCTCTCGGACTACTTCAACAAGGTCTGCAGAGAAACACCAACACAAAAAAAAGGAAGGCGAGAGGCGGAGGCGACATAACGAAGAGAGACAGAGGGAGAAGAGATGGTGAGAAGGAGATGGAGAGGAAGGACGGAGGAGATGGTGAGAAGGAGATGGCGAAGAGGAGATGGAGAGGAAGGAAGGAGAGAAATGGGAGGAAGGACGGAGGGGGAATGGGAGGCGAGGAGAGGGAGAGGTGGCTGTCACCTTCACAGCAGCTCGAGAGAGAGAGAGAGAGAGAGAGAGATAATTGTGGAGCAGCGTGGAGAAGAGAAAGATGAGAAAAATGGATTAAGAAGGGGATGAAGTAGGGTTTTGAGGGCGAGGGTAAGATGGGATTAAAGAAAAATAATCAGGGATAGTCTCGGAAGTGAAACAGTGTTGTCCAAGGACAGTAGTTCTGTTCCAGGGTGTGAGAGTGGACAAAATTTTTCGTTTTAGTCCAACGCGCGCTGGACTCTAGTCCATCATATAATCCCGCCCCGCCATCCAAACATCGGGCCTCTGGAATTTAAGCCCATCGCACCTGTCCCATACCCGGGGTCCAAACGCAACCTTAGGATTTTACAAACTGGAACGTGCAGTATAATGCAAGTCACATAACAAAGACGCAAGAGAGAGTGCAGCCGTCCAGGGCATCGAAATAAGAAAGCTAATAAGAAAGAATAGAACACTTTAGAGCAAGAAAAGATGGGAAGAAGGATGCGTCCACGTCCAAACACAACCGACAATTAAGATCATGCATAAAGATAAAACAGAATCATAATCCCGCTATATAATAGCTACTAAATGAAGCAATACAGCACATAACTAAGCTAGAATTTCGAAATTAACACATAACTAATTAAGCTAGCTAGCTAGTTAAGGTCCGGCCCGTTGATTGGCCCTAAATAAAGAGACACAGATAGTGTGATAAAGCAAAAGACCAGGCTAGATTAACAGCAATGACATAACTAAGCTAGAATTCCATACAACTAAGAAAGCTAGTTAAGGTAGTACTACTGTGGCCTGGACACCCACATTGGGTACATTGTTCCCTCCTCCTTAAGGATTTCGAATGGTTGATAGAAGTGAGTGAAAGTTCGATCGCGTAGATTACAGAAGCCGATCTCATGGCGTCCAAAGAAATAAACAGAGTTAGGCATCAAACAAGGGTAATCTCCAACAGAGACGCAGAAGGATGTGGCACCAACAAACAAAGCTGTATCATCCAGGAAAAAGTCCTCTGCCACCACCTTCTGCCCATTGAAACACAGCTTGTATACATAGAAACGAACAGATCTATATTTTACTTTATCCTTGACCCCCTCTACCTCCTCCTCCTCCTCCTCACTATCATCATCATCATATGGTCATCATCATCATCATATTTTAGGGGAACAAGGTAGCGAAGAACCAAAAGAGGGTCACCTTGTGGTGTTTCCACTAGGTACATTGGGTAATATAGAGTGATGTTACTCCATCTCATAAAACTCAGCTCCAAGTCTGCCGGGATCCACCGGGACGCGATGAGGTGAACAAAGCCGCTTGGGTGGTGGGTCGTTAAAGTCAATAACATGAGTGTAGGATTCTCGAGAAGTTAAAACAGCTTGTCTCTCGTGGGATATACGACCCTGTTGATGGACTGGCTGTACATCTTGTCATGATCAGGACAGAGAGGTATACTACTCCAACGAGTGTCTCCGATCCTACAGAAAGCAAAGTCAAGGCCAAGAGAATTGCGGAGAAACGGCTCGGGGATAGAACCGCCACACAGTTATCATCTGTAGGTGCAGAGGACAATGCAAAACAGCCCAGCGAGAGCTCCTTCCTCAAATCCCCGGGGAGAAGCTTGATGACCTCCACGTCGTCCCGGACGTTGGTATGGTAGAAGAAGCAGTCAGCGGTTCCGGGAGGAGCCATGGCTTTCAGGTCTGGGTCTGCAGCATCGATGGGAAGAGAGTGGAGGCCGGGGATGGTATGGAATGAAGGGAGGGAGATGAAAGATTGACCAGGATCATGCGATTGTCGGGGGTGAAGTAGGCTAGCCATCCATTCTTGGTTGAAAAAAGCAGGGAAGGAGGAGAAGTAATTGACTTTCGCTCCAGGGTAAGTCGACTTCGTGAACTTACAGGTGACCGGATTGAAGATGCTGCAAGTATTGTGGATGCAGGGAAGCATCATTACCGGGTACGACGTCAGGGGTAACGGGAAGTACTCTTCAACCCCGTCATCACCGAGTGGTGGCACTTTGTTGTCGTGGTCCCTCTCGAAAGAGGGAACCACCGGGCAACTGTTGCTCGAGGAAGAGCGCAGCCTTTGCATCCTAGACCAGAGGGAAGCCATGAACCTTTTTTGTCTTTTGAGAGTTTAGGACTGCAGTTCAGTTGGATTTGACTGGTAATACTAATACTGTGAGAGCTGTAGTATGTTATATGTATGCAACTTAGAAATTCAGCCAGTGCCCGATGCAGTAATTGATGAGGAGTAATTGTTGTGGCAACTGCCCCTCCCCCCTTGTATTTATTAGTTCAAGTCAAAACAATATACAAACCAGAAATGTCATTGATACCGGAATGATTAATGTTAATCTAATGGTAAATCCACAGTTGGACTATAAAACCAGATAATCAAACACTACATGTATGTTTTACGCTTTAATCCTTATAAAGCCACTGTGTTTCTGCTCTTTTCCTCCCAGCGAGTGTGATTTTTTCTCAAGAGCAGAAGAGGAAAAAATAATGGCAGAGAATTGGATTCTGTGCCCTTCTAGTTATTCGATTCTATCATATCTTAGCAAGTGCACTCAGACGATAGGTGTCGTCTTTGCTGGCATCATCCTGTAGAAGTTCTTTTGTTCAAAATACTTTTGCAGCAAATATAGTTTAATTAGTGATACATTAACATATTTGCTTTTGGCACTTTGCCTACTTGCAGTAGACTTGCCACCATGGTTCTCTTCTTTGTCCATCGCAATCGATTCTGATGTTGATGTTGAAATGGTAAGTACTTGCAGTAGACTTGCACATCCTTCGACGCTGAGATGGTAACCTGCTTGATGGTAGGTTTGAGTCTGAAGTATAACCTGCTTGATGGTAGAACTTTTGCAAGTTCTCCTTGGATCCCACTTCTGTGGGACAGTATCTGGGGATTGTACTCATTCGTGCTTGATGGTCTTTCTTCTTCTTCTTCGTCCTCTTCTTCCTCTTTTGATAAAACTGGGTTTTTTTAAGTCTGCTAGACAAAATAAAAGAGAAAAGTTCTTAGCAGTATGTGTATGAAAAGTAATGTTAGAACTGATGTATGTATGCAAAACTTGGTTTTACGTCGTCATTAAGTAGCTGCTTAATTACGTAAAATGGGTCAAATCAATCTCCAGTGAGAGTGAGGCCCGTGTTTGCCATGCAGGTTATCACAGTAGGCTATGGCCTGCCCACTTCGATGTTCCGTGCGGCTTAGCCCAACCCTTAAATGAGTGTGCTGTCCTTCATTTTTGGTCCACTAATCCTCTCTGCCCAACATTACCTTCTAAAGTTCTTCCTAGGCCCATACAATTAGACAAGAAGCTCAGCTGTACATTATATAGATCCACGTACGGGGGAGAGTAAGAGAAACTGAGAAGTTGTTGTTCCATCATCCATGAAGCACATCACACTCTCCTTTAATATTTACTATCGTCAGTGTAGAAAAAACAATAAATAACTCTCATGTATTGTTTTATCCACCCATTGATATCACTAAAAAAAAAAATATGGGTCAGTCTTGGCGGTCAATTCAGCGGAGTAGTTCTTCTTCTTCTCGTGGGAGAGATTAACAGAGATGTGCTTGTTTTTATAATACAATGATAATATAAACTCATATAATCTTTTACAGTAATTGTACAAACACAGACCATAAATAAAATATTTAGAGAAAACTTAAAGACACAACCAATGGCCGTCCAATGAACACAAACAAGAGCAGCCAGTTGTGGCAAGCACGTCAAGATTTATAATCAAAGGGAAAAGATATCTGACATTAGAAGGATCCAACAACATAATCCCAATTTGACTTAGTAATCTTAAGAATTTAATTCGCTGTATCCACTGCAAATACCCTTGTCAGTGGATCCCACATTTGTTTTTTTTATATATAATACAAAGAAAAAGATGGCCCCGAATCATAAATAATACCACTACTGCAAATCTTCAACAACTTAGTTTAAGAGAGAGAGAGAGAGAAGCTAGAGAATTAAGCTTATCAACACAAAAAGAAATTGATGATTTTATTATGAAAATCTTTGATCTTTCTGTTTGTCTCCATCCCACTTTTGTTTTTGATCTCTTTATATAGGCCTTTGGTTTAGTTTCTGCAAGTGGCAGAAATTGTGAGGATGAGTGACTGAAAAAATTTAGAATTTAAGCTGATCAAACAGCAAAGAGACATACCATGCTTCATGTTGTTGTTTTCGACAACCTTTTGTTTATTTTAATAAAATGGTTTTGTGGTTGATATGTTGTATATCCTTGTACGTGCCCACTTTTTTTTTTTTTCTGGCCACATCCTATATTTGTTTGAAATACCAAGTAGCTTTCATTGAAAAATAAAATAAAATTATGATGATAACTTGAAATCAAGCGTCACCTGTAATTGCACGTACGGGACGGCGAAGATAAGGTGGAGAAGCTATTGTCTCTCAATATGAAAACCAACCAACTGAGAAAATATGATTACAATCATAGTTTGCAATTGCTTAATCTATTATTCCCTTTGGAGTTCAGAGCTAATATCAAAATAATGATCGTTGATAACTCAATCATATCGATTGGCTTTTAGGAGAAAGCAAAGGACAGTTAGTCCTGATAATTAATATGTATATAATCCCTTAATTACATGTCTCCTAATTTTAATACTTAACACCCAAACTTTTTAGCACAACATTAATATATAGGATCCAATAAATCAGCTAAATTAATTTGCAGAAAAATTTGCTGCCATAAAAGATTAATCCTGACTTGATGCTCTTGTGTTCCAAATAACTGACCAGAAATTGTGTATAATACAACATTTTAATATGTATTTCTAATCACAATTCTCGAGTAAAATAACAAAATGAAAATGCATGCCACCCAGTCTGTTGGCCCAAGCTGGAACTGGAACCAAGGATTTCAATACATGTGTACCTTTAAGCATGGGGAAAATTGGGATGGAGCTACAAGTTTGGTGGCATGGAATAACGTGGTTTACTTCAGCAATATCTCTTGCCTAGAGCCAAAAAAAAAAAAAAGCAATATCTGTTGCCTAATTTATATGATGTGTCCCCTTACCAGCAATACATTATTAGGCATAGGTTTTAATGGAATTGAAGTAAAAATGTATTTACGCAACTGACCACTTCTGCTGCTGCCTGCAATACTGCTAATATTTAATATTCGGTTGGCCCTTATACAGAATCCTAATTCGTATATTCAAATGGGGAATATGGGATAGAGGAATCAATTGCATTTTTTAAAAAGAACATATTCAAGGCATCAATTTTCGAAACATATACATAATCATATACCTTGATAATGGCGGGTTGTATACCGTATGTGCCCCCCCAAAAAGCTACACCTACATTTCTCTTTTATAAATGCCATTCTAGTAAGTAAACCAAATGAATATTTTAGTTTCGTGGATTTTCTTAGAAAAAGAAGCTTTACACATAACTGAGTTGTAAAACAGGCAAGGAGGAGAATAAAGGACTTCTTTTTGTTTCTTTTTAATCGTTACTTGACTTTTACTTTGTATGATTGAAAATCAAAAGGAAAAGGGAGTCAACTTCTTGCGGTGGTGGTGGTGGTAGCTAGCTAGCGTAAGCCAATCAACATGACTTTGCAAGCGCAAATTAATCATGCCGTGTCCTTAAAAAAGGCTACTCTTACGTTATTTGGAAGCCAGGGAGATGAATCCTTCAAATTATCCAAGACATACTCTTACATATTCAAGGCATCAAATTGTCAAAACATGACCATGTTCTTTTGAACGAACATAGGAACATCATTTTCACAATGCCTAGTATATATTGTCTCTCTGATCAAATGTATTTCTAGTCATCCCAGAAACCACCGAATTTATTTTCTAGGGTGACAATGGCTTGATTAGCCCCACAGGGTTTTGCTTTCTAAGTAAACAAAGACTGAACCGGGTACCACATGGGATTCCATATCACAAGCCAAAATTGATCAAGATATGCACCGAAATCTGACCTATTCCATTTTTCCATGGTCATACCGTTCCTTTTTAATTATGAAAGAAAAAATTGACATATACCCAATGGGGCCTTATAGTAGTTTCCAGAAATAATTTTTAGCAAAACTTTGCCAATTGAAAAATTGGAATCATATTACATTTAAGGATAACAAATGAACACCTTCAGGAGCCGAAATCAACATCTTTGTTGGTAGCATTCTATTTTCTCTCCGTTGGTAAGCAAGATAAACCACAGTAAACCCAACAACTAGACAATAGTAGAAGGCTAGAAGCCCACAAGAAGGCTCCCCTTTCAACTCAAAAGTACTGAGTAGTCCCTCTGCTTGCTTCTTCTGGCCCCATCACTCTTCACTTTTTCATCTAACAAATTTCCCCTAAGCTGGATGGATAATTTGAAAACCCAACAACACGAGCAATAATAGCAAAACCCCTCTCTGCTTTCCAGCCTTGCACCAACTCTCCCCTCACAAAACCCATCCCTCCCTCCCTTTGGTCGTCACACAAAAACACATCATATGCAACATTCACATAATCCACATTTACGTCCACATTTCACATTACAGCTCTCCGTGTATCACAAAAATCCAAACCCACCTTACATGGCCCCAACCCAAAAAGACCCAGTTTTCCCTTTTTCTTTTTTTCCCTACCCTTCTTCTATTTCTTCTTCAATAGTAGTTGTCTAGTTAGCCTAGTTAGTACTAGTATAGTATAAGTCGTTATTGTGTTACACTTCACAATATTCCCAATCCAACTGTATCCCCCGTGTTTCCGCTCGCTCCTGATATCACTTTTTATCAATCAATCTCCTCTCTCTCTCTCTCTTTGCTCTTTCTATTACACAACAACAACATCTACAACACAACTTCGTCCCGCGAATCTCTCCCTTTCTTTCTCTCTCTCTTACATGACATAATACTTTAAAAAAATCAGATGCTGTATTCTATCCTATGTTGGTGGTAATAAAAATCCAAGCTTTGTGCCATTGTATATGTCACCATTTCACCAAAGCTTGAAGAACCCAGAAAAAAACCCAATAAAGAAGAAACCTTTTGGAAAACAAAAGGGAAATACTAATACTATTACCAAATGAGAAGGTGATAGAGACACAAAGCAGAGGAGAGAGAGAGAGAGAGAGTGCAGTAACCCATCATCGTCAATCTCATCGCCCACCGCGCGGGGGAAATGGCCAACGGCGTGGGGGCGGCGGCGGCGGCGGAGCAGCTTCTGGGCCTCGTCCGGGAGATTGTGGGGATGCCCGGCGGTGATGGGGTGTTCAAGAAAGACTGCATGGATCTGGTGAGGAGGGTTTCTCTGCTGACGCATTTTGTGGAGGAGATGAGGGATGATGAATCAGGGCCGTTGGATGGTGGCAGTGGTGGGTCGGGTTCTTGTTCTTCTGGGAATTGGTGGTCTGATCTGGCGGGGTCTCTCCAGGCGGCTAAGCGCCTGTTGTCGGTTGCTGTCACTTTTAGGCCTTCCTCTTCTGCTGATGATGACCACCTTTCTGTAAGCACATTTTCTTGAATTTAATTTGTGAGTTGATTGGAATTTACATGGTTTTTGGTGCAAGTTTTTGGATTCTCAAATGCAGCTTTTTTTAGTTATGGTTTTGACTAAAATGTGGGTTCTTTAAGTTTATGGGTTGATCTGTTGATCTAGAGGTTTTGTTTGGTGAAAAATAGTTTAAAGAATAATCTGATGGGGATGTCGTTTCCTCAGGTGTAGCTTATGGGTAGTCGGCCATCAAATCACACATTTTGAATCGATTTTTTTTCTTTGACTTCTTAGATTTCCCAGTTTACCACTGAGAAGCAAGGGGAAAAAACTGTTGTTTTTTTTTAATTATGTGCCTACCCTGAGAAATTATTGTTTCTTAAAAGTTATTGTTTCCCAATATGGATAGTTTCTTCGACCTGGAAAGTTGAGATTCTCTGTTTTGGTTATGCACATTCTGTTAAAATTTTGTATAACTGCTTCTCTGAATTGTGCTATCTATATCTTGATTTTAAGGACGGAGCTGCCAAGAAAATTTCATCTCAATTTCAATGTGTTACGTGCAAGCTGGAAAAAGCCTTGGCTAAGATACCATTCAATCAGCTTGAGATCTCAGAGGAAGTACAAGAACAGGTATAAGTTGTGACAAGACTTTTTCTTTAAAGAAGTTTTACAAATTCTCCCTTTGTCTTCACTGAGATCAAACTTTAATGTGCTTCTTTGTTTTTAGGTTTCACTAGTAAGAACACAGTTGCAAAGAGCCGCAGAAAGATATGGGTCTGTGAATTCAAGAGGGTTCCAGCCCCCTCATGTAGATATTGGTCAGGCACAAAAAGGAAACAGGTTGATTAGAAGCTGGCATATTGAGAATAGTGGTAGTGTTAAGCCTGAGGCTGATGAT
Organism: Turnera subulata; assembly: GCA_028386065.3. Classification (NCBI taxonomy): domain Eukaryota; kingdom Viridiplantae; phylum Streptophyta; class Magnoliopsida; order Malpighiales; family Passifloraceae; genus Turnera; species Turnera subulata. The sequence goes on along the minus strand of JAKUCV010002243.1, from coordinate 160,446 downwards.
AATTCAGATGATGTGTTGGGAGTTAGTGAATTGAGAGATGACGCTTCAGATCAGGTAACAAGCAACTCGAATGAAATTGGTTGTGGCGAGAAAGATCATTCAGCAAACAAGAGCATGGATGACTTAAAGAAGACTGATGCACTTGTGATCCCTGTCGATTTTCTGTGCCCTATCTCTTTGGAACTTATGAGGGATCCTGTTATTGTGTCTACAGGACAGGTACGGTTTGCAAATCCAATAGTTCTATGTTTTCTGCGAGGCTTTGTATGAAATCAGCAAAACTCATCTTGCTTAGTCGTTCTTGACTCTAATTCTTGGTCTTATAAATGTGCAGACTTACGAGAGGTCTTATATCCAGAGATGGATAGATACAGGCAACACAACATGTCCAAAAACTCAGCAAAAGCTTGAGCATTTGACATTGACTCCAAATTATGTCTTGAGGAGTCTAATAGCTCAGTGGTGTACCCAGAACAACATTGAGCAGCCAACGGGGTTAGCTAATGGGAAGTTAAAAAAGAGTGATGGATCTTTCCGGGATGTTAGTGGGGACATGGCTGCCATCCAGTCAATTGTTCGCAAACTCTCCAGCCGGTCCGTTGAGGAGCGTAGGTGTGCTGTTTCTGAGATCCGTTCACTGAGCAAAAGAAGCACGGATAACAGAATACTGATCGCAGAAGCAGGAGCTATTCCTGTTCTGGTCAACCTTTTAACTGCCGAAGATGTGACAGTACAAGAAAATGCAGTGACTTCCATTCTTAACCTTTCTATATACGAAAACAACAAGGGACTTATCATGCTTGCCGGTGCCATTCCTTCCATTGTCCAAGTTCTAAGGGCTGGAAGCATGGAGGCAAGAGAAAATGCTGCAGCGACACTTTTTAGCTTGTCACTTGCAGACGAGAACAAAATAATAATTGGTGCATCAGGAGCTATACCAGCTCTGGTAGATTTGCTTCAAAATGGAAGCACTAGAGGGAAGAAAGATGCTGCAACAGCCTTGTTCAATCTATGCATTTATCAGGGGAATAAGGGTAGAGCTGTTAGGGCAGGCATTATCACAGCCTTGCTAAAGATGCTTACAGAGTCAAGAAGCTGTATGGTTGATGAGGCTTTGACCATTTTGTCAGTTTTAGCTAGCAACCAGGAGGCAAAGGCTGCTATAGTAAAGGCCAGCACTATACCGGTCCTGATTGATCTGTTGCGAACAGGTTTGCCCCGGAACAAGGAGAATGCAGCAGCCATTCTTCTTTCCTTGTGCAAGAGAGACCCTGAAAATCTAGCTTCTATCAGTAGGCTCGGTGCTGTCATACCTTTGACAGAACTTGCTAAAAGTGGCACAGAGAGGGCCAAGCGGAAGGCTACCTCAATGCTGGACCATCTACGAAAGCTGCAGCAGCATTCATAGAGGTGCCTATAACAAAAAATTGTTTTCTTTTAATCTTAAATCTTTGATTTTTTCATTGAGAATTTAATTACAATTGTTTGACAACCATTGCCACGCTACTACATAGTAGTGTGAAACCGCAAGGATATCAGCATGAGACACAAATTGAGTCTCATTGCTCCATGTATTTATTTCCTTCATTGTGTGTAAAAAAGAAACAATTGCTCCTTTGTCATGAAAGTTGTCTCCTCAAGTCCTTTTTGCTTGGTTGAGGGTAAAAGCTGGTTTATGCATGAGGAGTCGCATGCTGCTGATGCCTTGCTTTACAGATACTATATTATATTATGGGTTAAATAGCTATGTTTAATCAGTATTTAAGTCTTTTTTATGGAAATTGGTTTGCTAATCATACCCACATGTAAGTACCAATTGATAAGCAGAAATCCAAGGCTATGACATGACTACTGCATAGTCATACATGCCACCTACTCTGGATTGTAGAAGGTGTTAATCGAGAGAAACAAAATTGCATTCAATTGAAAACTATATTGAACATATAAAGTGCTAAATATGTATCAAGCTGCTTTTCAAGATACCCTTTTGGGTTAACTTGACATGGAATACCTAAATCTTCTTTTTTGTTTCTTCTTTTCTTTTTCCGTAGGTACAAGCAAACCAACCCCCTCCACTGTAAGACTTTAACAACCCATTAGGCTTTTAAAGGTCCTTGCTGTCATGAATGGCTGAAGGCTTTGCAACTATGTTTGCAAGCTGTATTGAAGCTTTTGTTAACTAATTGTTTGTGAGAATGCTTTTGCAATTGAAATTAGGAACATATCGTTGCATTAGGCATGAAAATCAAATAATATTATGTCTTCAAGAACCAGAAGGTGGCGCGGCATGCCTTTAATCGAAGCCAATAAACATGTTTCTCTAGAAAGCCGCCATAGCTTTCCCGCGAAAGCATTCTAGTCTCCACATGTTGTCATGGAAGCTTAGGATTGAGGATAAAAGGTGAGCTCAACATAGCAAATGAATAAATAAAGAAAATGCAAGCAATAGTGAGGACATGGGTTCAATGCTGCCCAATAAATTAGAAAGCTACAAAACTTGTGTCATTCTGTGTATGGGAAAGAAATGGGAAAGGAACCCATGTGGATTACATTTCAAGATAGGGATGAGAAAAATGTTTTGTGAAATAACTATTAATATGCTGATGATACTAGTAAGTTAAATTTGGTTGTTGTGCTGTTGATTAAAATATATAGGATGGACCAAAATAATTGAACGGTTGTTGAATATATAAACAAGGACGCCATTTTTAAGTTCCTGGGATTAATTTTTAATTAAGAGGTTAGCTTATATGGTTAGCCAACAATCTTCAGCTTGTTTACACTTGATATCACAGGGAAATTCTGGTTCTCTTACCATCACGGTTTACAACCAATTAATACTGTCATTTCTTTTATTCATCTTTGGTTGAAGAGGAGAATGCAATATACTCCAATGAAAAGAAAAGTACTCCTGAAAAACATATATAAGAAAAAAAAATATTAGACATGATATATATGGCCCCTGCCCATTGAATGGGGTAAGTATAAAATAAGAAAAAAAATAGAGCTGCATTTCAAGTAAAACGTTGAACGAAGAATTTTCCATATAAAAGTGCTAAAAATTTTCAAACTGCTTGGATGATCACGCATGGCACGTACGTGGAATTAGGCAATACAACTTCCTTTTAAGAGCTCTTTTTATGAACTTTTTGTAAGACTACACTCAAGGTAGATAAGAGTCTCCTATCTGCAAATTCACCTCTCGAAATCCATGGAAACAATAAGCCATAAAATTCAAACAATGACTGGCCTTTTTTCAGACCGTAGACTTGAAGAATGAATCAAAAGGTGGCGCACAACTAATTGAAACTGCCTTTCAGTGAAGTCATTAAGCATGCTACTATGAGAAAAAAAAAAAACCAAAATCTATTTTCTTCTAAACATTATATATTATCTTTATGGTCGGCCTGGCCGGAATCTTAGTATTAAGAATAAAAACGTGAGCTCAACCTAAGAAATCATAAAAAATAACTCGAGTAATTAAAATCACGAGACCAAGTGTTCAATGCAGCCCAATAAAGCAACAAAATTTTCTGAGGTTGAATAATGCAGGCTAGAAGTGAAAATGAATGTGAAATATCTTGGATTGGGAAGTAAAGACTACTGTAACATCAGTCTGCGACCATGCAAGAAAATCATTGACCAAATACTAGTAACTTATTTGGAAACTACGTACGAAGCAAAATACGTGGAAAAAAACATGCCAAACACATTTCTTCTTCTTCTTCTTCTTTCTTTTTAATTTGATAGATGCCAAACACATTATTTCAAGAAAGGGTTAACTAATGATGCTAAGCAATTACCAAGAACTTTGGCTATTAATGCTAGTAGTATGTACCATTTTTTTTTTCTCTGATATTACAAAAAGACTACATGGATGGCCAGGATAACAATGGCTTATTATATTATATATTGGGAGAAAAGAATGATTCAAGTTCTTGTTGGATGAGGTAAGACTGACGTCAATCCTTATTTTAATTAAGAGGTTGTTTACTGTGATGCTTGTGAACGATTCCTTGCTTGTTTCCCTCAATTTTCAGCCTGTTTACACCTGACCTGGCATCGATCAGACGTAATGCGGGGCCTTTTTTGTTCTTTTTTTTTCTTTTGGCGTGAAATTTTGTGTTCTACTTCCTCCTCGCGTTTAGCGCCACATTGATTCTTGACAAAAATTAATCTAATTTAGTGAAGACAAAAGCTAAAACTAAGGAACACATATCTATAAGATAACCACTAAGCTGATATATGTTTCATCCATGCAAGTTGAAGGTACATATACAGCTACTATCAAAAAAAAAAAAAGGTACATATACAGCAACTTGGAAATGATTCTAAATTGATGAGCGGACTGTCAATTTGGACTTTTAAGGCCATTGGTCATGTTCACATACAAGCTTTTATTGCATGCATTTGTAATTTTACTCTAAACCTAAACGTGCAGTGAAAAATACTAAAAGGAGAAAAACAATATATTGATAAGATCAGGAATTTAGAATTCCTAATTCTAGAAATCAAAAGTACTGAATCAACTTTCAAATGCACTGTTATGCACTTGCCGTGATTAACGTTTCACCATCCATATCAAAGGATCAAAACGAAATCGATTATTAAATCAAGAGCCTCATTTCTCCCGATCATCACGGGTGTTTTGGAACATGCATGCTACACATTCGTTGGTTCTAATTTGAATATGTATAAACCTAGCTATAGTTGTGGAAATTCAATTGCTTATAACATCGCTATCAAGATTGAAATTTTAAACAACCATATGATATATACCCCAAAGTATATGTTAAAAATTTTGTATTGAAAGCGAAACCTTACGTACTTTGTCCCCCTTCGTCAAAGTTTGGCGATTTTCAAAATTTGCCTTCTTTATTGACTATGGCCCCAAAGCGTACAACTACCCATGAAACCTTATATGTCCTTATCTTACACCCAACCCTTGTTGTCTCTTGTCAGCTCGAAAAAATGTATAAGAAGTACCCAAAACAGCATAAACTTTATTAATTAAGGGAAGATCTTGTTTTTGTGGCCTAAAGAGCACCAAAATATGGGGAACAGTTTAGGAGGGAAGAAAACCGTTAAGGTCATGAAGATAAATGGCGAAACATTCAAGTTGAAGACACCGGTGAGAGCCGGCGACATAGTTAAGGATTTTCCGGGTCATGTCTTGTTAGAATCAGAGGCAGTTAAGCATTACGGGATTAGGGCAAAGCCACTAGAGCCTCACCAAAACTTGGTGCCAAAAAGGCTCTATTTCCTAGTAGAGTTGCCAAAGACACCAACCGAGAAAGCTACAAGAAGGGTTCGGTCGGGGATTAACATGAGCGCAAAGGACAGGCTAGAGAATCTGATGTTGTCGAGGAGATCGACATCCGATCTCTCGATAATGAAGCCCGCAAGCATTTCAACCGAGGAAGATGATGATGGTGGGTCGACTTCGGGGAGTGCAGGTGGTGGTGCAATGAGAGTGAAAATGAGGTTGCCAAAGGCAGAAGTGGAGAATTTGATGCAAGAAAGCAAGAACAGGACGGAGGCAGCGGCCAGGATTGTGGATCTTTGCTTGGCGAGCACGGGCAATGATAATAATCATCATGGCCTGCGTGGGATTCAGGAGAATGGGGTATTGCAAGAGAGCTTGTCGTCGACCCAACAACAAATGCATTGGAAGAGTGGTCATGAGATAGTAAGGGAAGGTATCAAGGCACGTGACCAGGTAAATCATCAACTACCTTCTAGCCATAATTAACCCTTCTTTTTTGTGCTGTTTATGCATGTTCATTACTTTATTTTTTACTACTGTTTAATTAGCATATGTGTATTATATGAGTTGTGGGTAGTTAATATGGATGAACAAACGTTTCTATAGTATAGAGTATAGACAGCAAAGATAGATTGCGAAATGTCAAAATCTCATGTATCACCTAATTTTGACGAGAAATTAATTTTTCGACTAATTTAAAGTGGTCTGATCTCATTGACAACTAATAAACAGAAAGATTCAAGTGGTTTTGTGCTTATTCACCTAAGGGTAGGATTAGGAGTTAAACCACAAAGGGTGTTGTGGGAGGCAATTGGAGCGATCAATCAAGAAAGTGTTTCTTGGGGTTGACATTTTCGTGCATCAATTAATTTTTGATTGTTTGGGTGGATAGTGTTGGTAATAGAAGTTCTAATGGATGTGTGAACTTTCTAGCTACGAAATTGGGTACACAAATTAAATGGACGGGGACACACGTGGATGGTCGGTGATCGAGAAATTAAAGTGATTGAGAGATTCAATATTCGCTTTGGATTGGAGACTCCTAAACTTTAGATAACTTAGTGTTAAGGAGCACATGGGGGTGTGTGGCTTTATACCATCAATCATCCATAAACCAAAACTTACTTTATGAACCACATGAATTTTTGTGAACTAGCCAATATTCCATCATATATACATCCTGTGCGTGAAATAATATTTTTTGTCAATGGCATGATCACAAAATCCATGAGGATATTGGTAGGCCGGCGGACCAAATATTCTTTTTTTTTTCTTCTAGGACCAAAAAAATATATAAAAGTAAAGAAATTCTAACACAAAAGAATGTACTAGAGAAAATTTTGTACTTCATATTTGGTTTTGTTTGTTTTGCTAGTTTACCATGAATTAATGTGGGTTGTAAAATTCTTAATTTTGCAGAAGCGGGTGAGCTTCCTCCCAGCCAGTGAAGCAGAGGTGCAAAGGATTGCTGTGGCCTCATATTAGCAAGCGATGAATTATCTATATAAAGGTGTGGTCGAGGAGTCCAATAAATTACAGAGAAGTGAAGAAAGAACGTACTACTTCCTCTCATATTTTCGGCCTACAGGTCCTTAGGCTACCATGAGCAGCACCTGTTGTATGCCTCATTTTTGTACATAGAACAAAAAGGTGTTTTTGGATGCCAAGGATTATGTAAGAGACGTAGTGTATGTATTTGGTAGAAAGTTAATTAAGGATGGGTGTAAAGTCAATTGGACCTCTTAATTTGATTTTCACAGTACTAGAACCATCCTCAATTTGCTGCTTTTTCTCTGCTAGACATTGTCACTGTTTGTGGACATCAATCACACCTTCTCTTTAAGTACATTTACTTATCCATTTTCACCAAATCTATAATGAAAGGTAGCTAGCTACCACCTTTACATGTTGTTGACCAATTGACATTGCCAGTGATCAACAGTGGCATTATGCATCCCCACCCTTTTTCTCACCAGTCACCACTAGTGCTCTTTGCTGACCACTCCCGTATTGCCATGTTGCTGCCTTCTGTGTGGACTAATGCTACTCAATTCCCTCAAATGACCAAAGGAACAACTCATTTTCGGTCAATAGTCAACGAGGTACATGATTAAACGAGCTAATAATAACCCATATGGGAAGAGTAAAAAGTGGGATCTCTTCTCATGGGAGGGAAACACCAACATCATGTAATCATCATATAATGGAGAAGAGGAAAGAGCTTCAGCTTCCATCCCCCGCACGGTAAGCATTGCACTTGAGTCTTCTCAGGATACACGTGCAAAAGGGCAACATCCAGAGTGTCATGTATCATGAAAAATATGAATGAGTGGACATCAAGAAATGAAGACATTAATGAGACAGACATGATCCTCGTCTTCCTAGTCTAACTTGGAGCTTTGAAGATGACTATAAATTTAGGCTCTATTTGTTATTCATAAACATTTTTTGAGACAAGTATCTACTGTGATAATAAGCAAGTTTGGATGATAATTGGTTAATCATTTCCATCTAGATTGATGGCATTTTATGATATTTAGTCATTACTGGAAAACTAGTGAAGCAAAACTTATTTTACTGGTCAATAAAATACTGGAAAACGAAAATTTAAAAGAAAATATTTTAAAATAGTTCATTTAATTTGGAGAACTTAAAAAAGAAGTCATCTGCTAATTGCCATTGCCGCCAACCCCAGGATTCCACTACCAAATAATGATTGCCCATCTTGCTTTTGCTGGTGGTACCTTATTATTTGATCAGCAGCCACCATCCATTGTCTAATCAATTAATTTTCCATTGTCTAATCAATTAATTTTTCTCAATGTACAGCAAATAGAGGAAAACAGCTAGCAAGAAAAACAATTTCATATATAACATATTTTTCACTCTTTTGCACTAAAGCTGTAAAATTACAATTGCTTTGCAACTTTTGTGCCTGTGCCATGTTTAGACGCAAGGCTCAAGTTCCGTGTTAACAGCAGGAAGACATCAAGTTCAAAACTATTTTAAGGAATATACAAGTACTACATGACAATTTGTATAAAAGGAACCTTCTTAGAGGTGGCAGTTGCACATGTATAAAAAGATGTACAAAGACCTCCCAACAAGGAATTTCTATTTCCCTTGTATATATAATTCCTCTTCTTCAGCCTACTTTCCCCTGACACAAAAGATTTCAAAACAAGAAACCTCTGGGATGGTGGATTGGGTTGCTTCCCACTTATATAATCTAACTGTAATCCTATCCTCTTATCAATAAACAAATTCTTGTTGAATGAAAAGAATGCATGCAGTGATAGGGATCATGAAGACCATTGATCTGGAACAGTGAGAAAGTATGAAGTCATTGCTTTCCGGAATCTTTTCTTATACTGTTTTGGAGAAATAATTGTAGGGGCAGCGTTTTTAGGACCACCAAGTATCCCAGATGCCTTTACCCATGTCTCCAGGTGCTTGTCCCATGTATACTGTCTCATGAAATCAATGATGCCTAAAACCAGCTCCTTTCGTTCTTCATCCACACCAACCAGTAGAGAGTAGTCCATAACATCAACAGACTGCACAAGCATAAACGATGTATTAGAGACTAAAATCAAAGATCATGGCAAGAGGCCCACAGCCATAATGACAAAAAGAAATTACCAACATCTCAAGCAAAAGTAAATCACCAACACCTCAAGCAAAAAGAAATTACCAACATCTCAAACCACCCACCATGAGTTACTTTTCTGCAGTCCTTGTGATTGGAGCCTAACGTTTTCAATGTTGGAGGCCACCAAAGAATATTTGTGTAACAAAAATTCATACCATTGTTGGTTGGTTGCTCAACAAACCAAGACATGGAATACAACATATGATTATGAGAAAAAATTATAATATTGCCTAGAGAATTATTCTCAAACAAGATATATGGGCATGAAAAGCCCACCATCCAGATTCAAAATGTTACATTTTAATGGGAATGCCATGCCAGATGAAATCCTTACCGCCAAGAAAGATGTGTCATTCCATATAGCTCTCTCTAGGCTTCTCTTGGCCTTGCTTCCTAGAAATATTGGATCAGTGCACAGTGTTTCCACCAGATTCATATCTAGCAATACTTTGTTCGTCCCAGAAGTATCTGCATTGTAGCGTGATCGAGTAGAGCCCTTTAAATCATAGACCCTTGAGACCTGTCTCTTGTAAAAGAGGTTTTCCATCACCATTAAATCCATCTTAGTTTCCTTCCCACCCCTCAAGTGCTTTACAGTAACCTGCCATTGTAGTGCATATGAATAAGAATTCTGATTTGATATTTTGTATCTAGCACCACGAACAAATGAAGTCGGAGAAGAATATAACACATAACTCTTAAAAAGAAAAAGGATCTAACCTGATAAATACCAAGAATCTTTGCAAGGCACGATGGACTCCCTGAGTTAAGAGATTCTGTCAGGTACTTGAAGTATTCCGGTGCAAATTCTTCAAAGGATTCCAACTCAGTCTTTTTTACTTGCTTTATTATAAACCTCTCATCCAACGACTTCGCAAAATATACATTGCTTTTTCCCCCCTGTGCACTCCATCGCTGGCATCGACTTAAAGAGCGAACAAAATCCACTTCAGTAGGGCAGCACTTCTTCCTCAGAGAATCGAATTGCTTTGCAAAATAGCAAGTGACAGAAAATTTTACTTTCCCCCCAGCAACTGAAGAATCGTCCCCAAAAGAAATTGATAAATGCGGAGTTCTTTTGGACTCCATGTGCAAGGCACCAACTGATGAAGGATCTTCAGATCCATAACGGATATAATCCAAGTCTGTAGAACCAAAGGACTGCCAGGCTGAAAATGTGGAATCTTGTTTATGAAGCTCATTACTGCTCCAGCTTCCTTCATTTTCATTTGACCTTACACAAACCCAATCCTCATATTCCTTGGAACTGAGAGCATAAGACACAACACTGGCAGGATCATCAGCATATACACCAATAACTATATCAGTGTGGCCCCTCTGTGGAAGCAGCAACCTAGCTCCTCCAGCCATCAGAGATGCAGAGGGGAAGAATGAGGGAGTGGAACTGTACATTAAATTTGATTTCTGCGCCTCAAATGGCAGCATCTGGGAGTAGGTCCTCATAGCATTTGGTACAGGATCTCTCACCATACTCCTGTAATCTCCAGATGCATGAAAGGATCGGAGTTGAGACAAATGCAGTGTAGAAGGTGGCAATCCTTTCAGGATTCTTTCTTGGAATCTCAAAGCAGAGTCAAAGGACTGGACTCTCACTGGTGTCATCATCCTTTTAACTGGAGAATTATCACAAAGGCTAAGCTGCCTGACAGATCCAGATTCAAACCCATCTGTAAGAGGTTGAACTTTCACAGGAAGTGGATCGGTACCTGTCCAGGCAGAATCAATTCTTTCTGATAGATTGGATACATCAGACGGGATATCATCAGCTAATTTTTTTGTCACATTAATTTCCCCATCTGAATTTACCTCCGGCTCTCTGTTATCATGAGAAGACAAAATTGAATGCTCAAGATTCAAATGCTCAAAGGATAGCCTAGTGTCTAGCAGCTCTGTATGCAAATCATGTCCAAACTCTTGCGATCTTGAAATGCCAGATGCATTTTCTACTTGAGCATGGTCAAGCTTGATTTCCTTGCACAGAGTCTCTTTCAGATCAGAACAAGAAGCAATCCTTTGCGCAGACTTGGCATCAGAGTTTGTCTTAAGGAGAGAGTCCAGAGAATAAAGTTTGCGATCCCACATCTGTGACCCAATTAGAAGAGAGCGTCTCAGGCGATTGAGCTCAAGAATGTCTGCAGCAGTCTGGCACAGTTGAGAACTCTCCATAACAACTGGCTGTAGCATGGCCTGTTTGAAAATATGAAATCATTATCTATGAAGTTAAAACAAATTTACACCGATGACACTATATAAGCTTCTAGAACAAGAAACCATATCCCCTACAATACTTACAGTATACTCATTTCTTTCCTTTCTAAGTTGATCTTTCAATTCCATTATGTGATTCTGGAACACTGTTATATCTGACAATTCACTCCCCAAAGAATTGCTTTTACATTCAATGCCATCAAGCACATCAGATAACTCTGCATAGAAGGTTTCCATTTTGCCCAAAAGCTGCACAAGACAGTGCTCAAAATTAAGAACAGAATACAAAACATTCCCACCAAAATATAATGTATGTAGCATTGGTGCAATACAATCATGCAATGTGCAATCTATACCCACCTCAGCGGCCTCTTTTCTTATCCATTCTTGCTGAACACAGCCATTGAACTCAAGCACTGATGGGGGTAGATGAACATTAAGAATATCGATAGGGGAATATCGAAAGAAAACAACCATTCTCCCAGACCTGCAAGGCAAGACATAAATATTCCCGACAAGAGCAATCAAAAGCAAACAGAAAGTTCCCCAAAACAAAACTCATTTTTGTACCCATAGAACCGAAGGCAGTCTCTCTGCAGCGAATGACCGCATGGTGCAACACGGTTGGCAGTTGCATGGTTTGTAAAGCTAAGTTCCAAGAACTTTCCAAAAGAAAGTCCCCAAGCAGCATCTGACATAACCACTCTACGAGTTGCAGGGGGTACTCCATCTATATGGGCACACTTTAGGCATCTATGCCACATCCATATCTTACCATCTCGTTCCCCAGGTAGCTTTACAGAGGAAAGAGATCTAACATTGATGGTAAGATTGCCCTGCTGATGAGAGTAGCATAGGACGTGTGCTTCAGCTGGTTCTTTACAGGACCTACAATAAGATGTCTGATAACAAGAAATATATCAATACCCAAGCTACAGCCATGCAAACAGTAAACAGACATGTACAAGCAAAGGAAACCCTTGCTAAATCACCTGATCAAACAAATCATCACGAAGATATCTTCCAAGTGGCTTGTCAAAAGATCCATAGAACTTTATGCGTAGGAGACGAGACCGTTCACAAACAGTCCCCTTGAGTATACAACGGCTTGAAAATGATACCAGAATGCTCTGGTAAGTGTCAGCAGCTGAGAATTGCTCACCGGATATCTCGTCCTCATCAATCCTCTCAGATTTTGTTGACTCATAAGTTTCCTCAAGCTGTCTCTCATCTTGGCCCATGATATCTGGCAAGTCTGAATGTGAAAGCTCCTTGATACCAGGAGGTACATCATCTTCATGTTGACTAGTACCGAGTGAGTCCAGTCCAACATTTGGTTCTAGTTCAACTTGGTAAGCATCAGATAGTGCACTTCCAAGCCTGCAGTCCACAGAACGAGGAGACAAAGGAGCAATGTCGTTCATGTGAACATGACCATATAACAAGTCAGATTTGGTTCGCTCATGTTTTATTCCCAAAAGTCCATCATCTTGAACTGAAGCATCAATTGTGGTATGCGAAGAGATGGGAGGTATAACTGAAATGGCACTATCAGCTGCTGCCCTCTCCGGTACAACAATTGAGGGCTTAGCATTCATCTTAGGAAGACTAGCACCCTCATCAGCAAGGAAGGATGTCTCAAGGGACAGATGATAGGCTGCAAAAACTGCATACTGGACAACATGCTTCACTTTCTTTAGTTCTTCACGAGGAGCACCCCTTAAAAGAACCTTCAAGTAGATGAGATAGGGTTAATTACCAGAAATTCAGTAACAATTAACAGTAATCAGTTGATCTACCATTATATAGACAATATCAACATAGAAATGGGGATGCAATCCTCACATATATTTCCTCCTATAGTCATTCACTTTTAAGATCCACATATCCACGATATTATATATTCCCTTAAATTTAAATGCCATAGCTTCAATCACTACAAGACAGGATAAGCCAACAATGCAATTGACACTCTTTTCTTCTCACTATCATGGTCTATGACATGGGAATTACAATTCATGCAGGATCACAATCTCTATATAAAAATATTTGTGCCACAGATAATGTCACATAACTATGATATTTCATCAACTTTATCCAGCTGGAAGCAATCGTACAAAATTTAAGAATTGAAACAAATGAGTTTAAGCTCACATTCTCCACCCTGAAACGGAAACGGTACATCCAAAATAAAATGCCAATTGTTGAAATATAACACTCAAAAATTCAATTAAATAATAAGTTAAGAAAGAATCATGATTAAAAGCAAAATACCCTACCGTGCAGCCTAGACGCCTGGGACATCCTTCAAAAAACATCAAAGTTTTATAAGGTTTTCTGTTGAATTGATTGACAGTCTCATGTTCTTCTGTCACTCTCTCTAAACGGAAAAGTTCACAGTGTCCTAATCGACTTGTAGAAATATGATCAATGGATGGACTAATAAGAGCCCCAGTGCACCGGCCTATACGCTCCAGTAATGGCCTTTTAACATTAAGCACCAAAGAGATTTCTTTAGATAGTAGATATTCTTGGGAAAACGGAGACACGCTTTTTTCAACCAGCAGAACATTTGGACGGAGGGCCTCTATCTTTGACATAATCATCTTGAGATGATCATTTTCCTGTAGAAGGCACAATTTCAAACTTTATTAACTTTTTAAAATATATTCACAGGATAAAATAGTAGTTAGTGGCATTAAGTAATGTACCTGCTGCACTAAAGTATTAAAAGATGTCACAACACTCTGATATTCGAGTGCTCCACCTAGAAGAAGTAGTCTAGGATTTTTGCACTGGGTGGTCATCCGCTTATGCTTTATGTTTTTTGTACAAACTATACCCTTAACAAGGGTGCTGCAAGAAGAAATTACGACTTAAGAACTTGATGGCATGGGTATGTATAGAAAAAAAGGATCCGGATAAACAGCATTTCAAAGAGATTCAACATACCTATCATTTGGATTTCCTGACGCTACACATTTAACCTTTACATAATCACCAGGATCCATGCTACCACCTCTGCTAGTATCTGGTTTCACGAAGGTTGCAGCTTGCCATGCAATTGTTGTTATTATATCAAGCCAATCTTCTGTGCTTTCCTCTTTGCTTATTTTGATGCCCTCCCCTTGTAAAAGCTGGGATACAAGAGCCCTGAAATGTCCATGTATCACAGTTCTTAGAGGTTCCTTGTTACCCTCATTTTGCTTCTCCTTTGATGGAAAAGTATTTGAGAGGCTACTGCTTGACGAGAATATAGCACCTGAGTCCCCTACATCATCGTCGTCATCTTCGTATGCAAAGAAATTAGTCTCTGCCTCATCATTTTCATCCTCAGGAGGAGGGGGAAACCAGATCAGACCATTGCTTTCAAAATCCAATGGCTTTTGAGGTTTGCGATATTTGTTATTCAAAATTGATATGTCAGAAGGGTAGTCGTCAGTGTTTTCCGGGTCTGCAGTCCTCTTATCAGTCTCTCTTAAAACACCAGTGGTTTCGTGATCAAACTGAATGTTTTGAGACAATTGGCTTTCCTCTGGCACTTGTCGCTCTACAGGATGCCCAACTTTGTAGGAAGTAAAATCAATCCTAGAAGGACTGTCTAAAGGACTTGACCCCACTGACTTGCAATTATAAAACTCAAATCTGGCACTAATAGTACTTGAATCAATGTCCGAATTATCATGATAGTATTCACTTGATGGGCTGTAATTATGCTTTCCAGAATCCTCGGCTTCTTCATCATCACTCCTGCATTCATAGAGATAATTCAAAAACATATTTGCAAGGGATAAACACACTAATTCAAATAAGTAAATTCTACTGGAGTGACAAGATTTTCAGTTGCAACTCATAAAAAACTGCAAGATGATTGAGAAAATAACATCAGCATGATAGATCACAAACTTATGTGCCTAAATCACTATTACAGGTCAAAAGGATGCATGCAATCCTTTACCTGCTTGATGAGCGACGAACAGACACTGGAGATGGATGTGCACTGATGGATGTCATACTCCGGCTGGTTATCCCACTGGGAGAATACCCACCATCATGGGATTCAAGATAGTGTCCAAGGCGATCACTATGAATTGATTCACCACTGAAAGAAGGTGACGGAGGCTCAGGGCTCTCCCGAGGAGAAATGGAAGGATACACTTTCTCACTGTTCTTCCTCCCAGCATCACGTCTTACACCAACCCTGTTGCAAAACTTGCAGGATTTGAGACTCGGACCAGAATCATCAGCACCAACACTTCTGCTAACAATATTGGAATCATGTCCCCGAACACACTTGGCACACAGCCACCTACCACAACCTTGACAATGGTATCCATTGCAAAGCTCAGAGGATTTAGTGTCACACTCACTACACATCTTGACACCAGCGTTGGGCATCTCAAAGGCACGAACAGGGAAAGAAGGTGTCAAATCACTAGCTCCCCAAGAAATCCAAGACCTAACCTTTTGAAATAGATCTGTTAGTGAACTATCAGGTATTCCCATAGAATGAAAGCAGCCGCAACAAGAACCAGAACCCAGTCTCACCCTCTGTTAACTTCTCCTCCTCTTCTCACAAATTATCAGTGTAGTATAACAAGGAACTCAAAAAACTCCTGTTCAATTGGTGAGGGAACAGAAGGGAAAAAGACCCACGACAAAAACAGTGGGGGGATTCGGGAGCAGTATGTGTTTTAATAAGGGGGTTTTGATACAATTGGTGTTTTTAACTTTCTAGATTTAAAAGATCCTCCAAATTGAAAGTAAAAGGAATAAGGGGAAGAAAATCCTCCTGGAATCAGAAAATTTATTCAAGGAGGAGAAATCCACACACAAATCTTGTCAATATTTATTTACAGCAAACACCAAATCTCTCTTCCACAACAACACAAATACACCAACCCACCAGACTCCATACAACAACAACAAAGATACAACAAATATATCCCAAACCCTATTAAACCCTAACCGATCCCTGATTCATCAAGAATGCACCCCAAGATCGGCTCGAGCATATCAGGGAACCACCTCCCCAAGAAACAAGAAGACCCAGAACCGAAATCTTGAAAAGAAGAGCAGGCAACCCAAGAAACAAGAAACAAGAAGACCAAGAACACAAAAAGGGTAGACTATACTATAATAAAGGAAGGAAGAAGAAGTGGGATGGGTTAAAGTTTATGAATTAAATACTGGGCAAAATGAGGATGAAAAGAAGGAACAGGAAGAGTACGGAGAAGGTTCCTTTTCTACCGGAAATGGCACGCATCTCGAACAACAACACTCCCTCTACTACTACTGCTGCTGCTCTTCTCTTCCTCTGCACTTCTCCTTCTCCTTTCACTACTACTACTTGTTCTACCACCATCTTTCCCGGTCTCTCTATTCTCATTTCTATATATTAACTATTCTATTTCCCTTTTCCACCTTTCCTCTCTCACTCTCTCTCCCACTTTCCTTGTTTTTGTTTATTTAAGTGTTTATTGTTTTTTTAAGCACGCACACTTTTCTTCTTCTTTTCTTTTTTTTTTTTTTCTTTTCTCTCTCTCTCTCTCTGGGTAATAGTAGAAGACCAGAAGTAGTAGTAGTAGTTGGGTCCGGTCTGGATTGGATTAGGGTTCATATGTATTCTCTTGTGTTGCTATTGGCTAAACCATGGTGTTTAATTTGGTGGGGTTTTTCTTTTTTTAAAAGAAAATTGGGTTTGGTTTTGTTTTTTTTGTTTATTATTATTCTTTTTGGTGTAACTACAGTATAGTACATGTCATGTGTCTCGAGTTTTCTTTCCTTTTGGTTCACTGGTCAGCGTCAGTGTGTGATTTAAAAAAGAGAATTTTCTTTTGTTTTCTTCCTTCCTTTCTTTTTTTTTTTTCTTGCCTTCTTCTGTAGAATTCTTTTGGGAATTGGGAGATTTAATTTAAGTGTGTAATAAAGTAATAAATGGCTGCTAGGTCAGCACCAGTGTTCTAGGGCATTATATAATCCGTAGCGATTGCATGTTCAACGATTTTTTTTTTATTATAGATACGGGACGTTGTGCTTAATAATGGTAGGCTTTGCTACTCTTTTTTATATTTAAAAAAAAAAACTTGCACACTAAGATGATATTTTTTCTGTGATTTTATCAATTATGGGATATGTAGAATTTTTTTCTTTTTTGTTGTGCTTACAATTGAAAGTGAAGAAAGTAAAAGAAACATTTCGTGGAATAATTAAGAAGCATGGCTGGTAACAAAAAAAAAAAAAGAAAAATAAGGGGGGGCAAGAAAGCGTGACAAATTGACAATGGGGATGTTATTATGGTGGATGATATAAATCATTCTGAAATGACTACGGCCTAAATGTGAAAATATCATCAAAACATACCAATATTCAAGAACAATGAAAAAAATAATAATCACACATCCAAAACGTCTAGAAACTGACTTGACCCGGTTTGATTTTAGGACTTGGCTAATAGTAATGTTTCTTGGTTAGGCGAAGCCAGCCCTTATTATTTCCTAAGCCAGTTATTCTTTCCTTACTGGGTAAGAAGTTTACCATAAGCAATCTAAAATTCAACTCTCATTAATAGTAGTTTTTCTCTATATATACTCTTTTTTTTTTTTTTGGCAGCAGTTGTAAATTGCATCTTAGTAGTTAACTGCATAGTCTGTTATTACTTATAAGTCCTTCGGAATGGGATATTATTCCCTATTATCAATACCCTTTTAAGGGAAATTATCAATTATGCAAAGAATAACTCCTAATAAGCATAATTCTATAACTCTTCCTGTTTACACAATTGGAAAACACCAACATCGCAATAGAGGATGGATCATAACATAATAGATACTTTATTACTTTCTTTCTATATATTTTTTTTCCCCTCTACCAGAAGATCTAAAGCAATTAATTGTATCTTTGTCCAACAGAAGATGGATTTATGAGAGCATTCATTTGCGGGACAATCTCTACACGCCTGAGCTGGTTAGCAGGTGGGAAATGTAATAAATTGTCACCAGACGTGGATGCATTGAATTTGCTAAGGGGGATCATATCATATATATTTGCGTCATGCATGCTAATTTGGGACATAATTATAGCGTAATTATTCAATATCCTTAATAGTTGATTCTCAAAATCCTAAATAGTAAATAGTTAGACCATGACTATTCATTATCATGAAATCATGTACTCCAAAGTAGCGGTGGCATACCACGCTACTTTATCCTCAGTTAATATGGAACACCAACTAGAATTTATAATGTCCATTAACACTCGACCAAAAAAACAAAAAAATCCATAAACACGGAACAAAACTATAATACTACCTAACTTATTAGGACAAACACAATTAGTAATAGACATTACCAACCATTTGAGCTCATCATTACCATATTGTCCTGTGGATAAAATCCATAATGGTCAGGAATGTCCGTAATTAGTCACTTGCCTAATCTACTTGTATGTTTGACAAACCAAATCCAAAATACCACATTTAACAGTTACTTTACTTTATTGACTGTAGAACAGCCATTTTAAGCCAAAAAAGATATCCAGAATATACCCAGAACCTGATAAGGCAACTGCATAACACAGAAGTAACATTTTCACGAGGTAATTAAGGAAGGTAGCTTGGTGGGGATGGAAGAAAAACTAGTTAAAGGGGTTTGGTAAGAAGACAACATCTGCAAAGGTATGCGTGCTTCCATGGTTGTACCGAAAGTGGGGACTTTTGAGCACATTTTTTTTTTTTTGCTCTTCTGTGTGTGTATATACACTTTTTATCAGATTGCTTCTTGACGTTTTCTTTGTTAGACAATGAAAATACATCAAACCCAACTTTATATTTAATTTTCTCTTGTTTTCTTTTGTTTGTTTGGGTAACAACCAAAATAGAATTTCTTATTTTAGGCCTATAAGCACCCCACTAGTGTATAAAGTTTACATCATTCATACACAAGTATAGTCACTAGCTAGCTCTATATGGGGATGGTGTAAGACTGTGAGCCGCCCCCTAGACAATTTTCCCATCATCACCATCATTCATGACTCATTTCCATGTGATCCTGTGTGTTTTTCGGTTGAATCGCTTTTGGATGGTTTTGTAAGAGAATCCATTTAATTTACACATTACTAGTACTAGCTTTTTAAACAAATGGTGCTTTGTCAAAATCAGGGGATGAAGACCCCACAGGCCACATCTTCAATACTTCAGTATTGTACTAACAATAATAACATAAAAGGAAAAAGAAAAAGGAGTTTTTTAAAAAATTTATTTTATGTTAGAAAGAGGAGCTATTTGTTTGTTGATTATTCCCTTTGGCCAAGAATCCAAACCACCGGCCTCATTGTAGGATTTTATGAATCCATATGGTCAATATGTCGTTTGGATAATGCTTGAAAAATGTAGCGTTTAAGGCAGCATGTATACGTCATGTCTGCCAAAAAAAAGAAAAAAAAAAGAAGCATGTACATGTCATGGCAGTTATCTCAAAAGTTAAAAAATTATTATGACTGGAATTTTATCCAGGAATTTTCAATTTTGATTTTTATTATTATAAATTTCTGACTTTTTACTATATGGTTCACAAAGAGTATAAATTTGGTATTATCATCCAATCTAGATATTGTAGTTTGAAGCTAGTGGCCTAAGATAAATATTAGTTATTAGGTCAACAAAAGTTCATTCTAGCCGGTAAAAGCTCCACTTTTGATGATTCACAAACTAGGAGTTTAAAAAGAAGTATAATAATATATAATATACTAGTATCTTTTATACAAAATTAACAAAACTAATATGATACTTGTGCGATATTTTTTGGGTGATGATGTTTCTATCTTACATAGTCACCATCCAATATTACTAGCTTCTATTAAGCTAAAAAAGCAAGAGGGTAGCCCTAGCCATATACGTAGGATCTTATCCTGGATCAGGCACCCCCCGAAATGGTATAAGTCGGAAAGCTTACGAAATGTTGTTGTTCTCTCAATTTCAATGATTACTTTTCAAGAAATTAGGGGAAAGGAATTAATGCATGTATTTTCAACGTTGGTGTGGTCTGCTAGATTTGTCGTATAAAGACGTGACGGGCCATAATCTTCCACTAACTTTTGGTGTATACTCCTTTTTAATTTTCTCATAATTTTATCACTAATTTGGTCGGTAAATATCTCAATCATCGCAATGAAAAAATTGCCAAGGGAATTGTCAGTTGATAACAATGGCCTTGCTGTTATGTCCTTTCTTTTGGTTTTTATTTTCGTAAAGAAAAAAGTAGCAGAAAAAGAAATTATAAAGTAGCATACTATCCATGACAAGTAAAAAAAGGACCTCATGACTGAGATGCAAAAAATGGATTGTATCATTGTCTTTTATTAAATTGGACCGTGAAGACAAAAAAAAAAAAAGAAAATAAATCATCAAGAGAAACCATCGAGTAATTTTTATAACTTTTACTTAAAAAAATATCAAAAAAGGTTGGTAATGAATTACGCTACTGGTAACCTTTTCTGGGCATTCATTACTTTCACAGTTGATCGGTACAAACATTTACCATTTCACACTTAGAAGTTCATGTACTCTCTAATAAATGTTTCTTTCTCTGCCGAAAAGAAATTACTACTAGTACTAACTACTAAGTATCCCTTATTTAATGTCATAATGGTTTCTACACCAACGTACGTGAACATGTCCATCAAATTAAAGAAACATGACGGCCATAGACAGCAGGAATTAACTTGGGCTCTTCACTGCCTAGGCTGTCTACCATTCCTGGCTAATAGGGTCCAAATATTATTTCATGTCTCGCAGGGAAAAGTAATGGACAGGGCACATCAATGGTAGTACATATCCCGCAAAAAATGTTAGGTAGGGTAATTTGCCATTGGGCAATGGTGGCCATTATTTGCCGGCCAAACTTGATGAGCAGCAATGGCCATTTTGAATATTCTTGAAGGAAGTCCACTTTTTTTCTCCTTGTGTTTTGTTTCTTTTTGTTTTCCTCCATCTTCTTGATAGTAATCAGTAAGACTCAGAAAAGCATCCCTGAGGGACAAGCCTTTCTTTTTTTTTTTTTTCCTTTTACCCTGATCAAGTCTGTAAGGATCAATTTGATTGGTAGTGCGTGACTCTGATTAATTATCAAGTCAAGAAAGATATCATACAAGCTTATGTGGCGAAACTGAAACTGAAATCCACTTTGGCGAATTAATCACTTTACTACTTAGGCATGAACTCTAATTGCCAATTTATAATAGAGATACAAAGAAAGGTAAGGTTATGGTAAGAGGGAAAAAGGCCCTCCAAAGGAGAAGTGATGCACATATATGTAGACTTTGTTTGTTTATTTTTTTAGCTCCCAATCACGGATCTTTGTCCCGACTAATCCAGATCCGATTCAGATCGTGCATAGACATATGTATTATGTATATATATAGACTTTATTTCTTTGACCACATAGACCTAGTTAGGCAGGCGGGATCATTTCAAGTACTGGCTGCTAGAATTGGTGATGGAGATAAGTATTGGCACTGCATCCATTTTCATCTACTATCAGAGTTATTAGGTATATATTCTTGCTAAAAAAAATGTTTTAAAAAACGAAAAAAAGTAGTTATTAGGTATTCCACTAAATGACAAATTTCAGTCTCTTATTGCCTTCTCAAAGTTGAGGATTTGAAAGGTAGTACCCACTATCTTGAGCTCATTTGGTTGATGGAATGAGGATCACATTTTTCAAACACACTTTGTATAAAAATAGGGAAGGACCAACAACCACGATCAAGAAATCACTCCTCCAAGAACTTGCACGATCTGATGATGCCATAGTAGTATTTTTAAATTTATTGTTACTCATGTATCGAAGTAACCCGTGATAATTCAAAACTGGAGTACCAACGTACACTGGACAATCCTTTTATTATTTCTGCATTTGTCAGATGAATTTGTTAACTAATTTAAACACGTAAGCCATCAAGTACAACATGTCAAATCAAAGAAACCTCGTATTTTATAATAGTTCCAGAGACAGAGTTAGTAAAAGGTATGGTCTACCTTCAACTCCATGCCATGTTGCATCTGCAAAACAGTGACTGTGCATCACCTTTCAAGTTAACAAAGAGACATGGTCACCCTATTTTCTTAATTGGCCTCTCGTATGTTTTATATAAAAAACACACCAGGAAATTGGTAGTATATGTTTGTCAGAGAATTCCAAACCATTCTGTGTCTCTTTGACCAGCATGTTTTAGCATGATTTCCAATTTCAATTACATTTCACATGCCATGCTGTACCGAGTCAAATTATCTCAAATTGGAAGTCTGATTTGTATCATCCCCTACTTGAAGCTTGATTACTTGCCGCTATTGCTCCGGATTTATGGAAAAAAGTTATGCATCTTCCATGTGGGTCTCAGGAGATTCTTCTTTTGTCTATAGGAAAACTGGGATTCAAATACGAAACCTTTAATCTTGCATACAATTGCAGTAATTTATTAGTTTCAGAGAGATATTTTAGATACAACATGGGAGCAAGATCATTAACCCTGTTGGATTTCTAGGTTTTCAGGAGTATAATTGAGTAAACTTAGCCTAAAACAGTAAAACCAAATTACTGTTTCCATAATGTGATCATTGAGGAGAAGAGGCAAATAGTGATTGTAAGTTAGTGGCCTGACTTTGACCCACCAAAGGATAGGCAGTAGGTTTACTGGTTTAGGCTTTTCAAAAGGAAAAAATAAAAAAGAAAAAGGAAAAAAGAATAAGCTTAGATTGACCAGATTCGTTTGACCAAATCTGAAATATATACTTTTTTCATCCTAGTACAAGGAAACTACCTTCGAGTCCACCACTCTAAATTACAGAACCAATGGATATAATTCTGCATCCTAATCGTGTAATTACTAAAGTTTTCTTTCCCTTGTTTCCCTAGTTCTCTGCTACCAGAGATTCTTGCCATTCACAATCCTTTGCTGGTATATGAGAGAAATATCCAAAGTAGGTTTACTTGTAAAAATAATGACCTGACTAGAACAAACTATGTAGGTTATCCCGTAAAATTTTCTAGTCGCGTTTTGTAGAGGCCCCAATGTAAAATGAACTTTGATTATCCTACAACAATGTTTAAATATAACTTAGCGTACAAAAACTATAACTATAAGCTTCCATTTCCAGCAATAACACAATAGAAACACAGTCTTGTGTATTGTGATGCCAACATGGCTAGCTGGAGATGTCTAAGTACATCACAGTTGCAAAGAAAAACGGATTCCATAAGCATGGAATGAGAATGAAATTTAAGTTTGTTTTGCGTCAAGAAGCTGGCAACTTAGGATCTTCAGCTACCAAATATATATATATATATATATATATATATATATATATATATATATATATATGTATGTATGTATGTATATATATTATCAGCCAGTATTCTTCTGTATTATTGTTTATACATTTTATAATCAACCATAAAATACTATTATAGCTTTTCACAGATTTCCGGGACTGTTTTATATATTAACCATGTGCACTATTATGAAGTACTAGACTCTGCAAAGAACAAAATCCAGCCATTGCCAAGTGCGACAGGTAGCAAGGGAAAGGAATGGTTTGCGGGTCGCCGATGAAACATCAAACACCCAAAGAGTGAGAGTGTATCCATCAAGTAACATCCTACTAGCTGAGTAGCTACTGCTTAAATAAATGCTCTACATTATTAATGCATATGGAAAGGAAAATATTAGAAAGAACAACAATAATAATATTTAGAAAGCCTCAATGTAACAGAAGAAAAAAAAGCAATGAACTAATGAGACAACAATATGTCACGACTGATTAATTTTTTTGGTTGCAATATATGGGAAGCATCCCGATTCTAGCTTGAAAATTACAGTAAAAATAGAGAGTCTGTAAAAGAAATCATTTGGATATCGGTTGTTGCTTCCACATAATAATGATGAGGAAATAGTACATACCTTTTAAAGACTGTATGGTCGTCGTCATTGGAAGTAGTAGTACTCCCAGCCGAAATGATGGCATCAGTGTTACAGAGATCCAAGACAAGAAGGTGGTCATCATGTGTAAAGACGTCGAGTGGAATTCCCCAGAATGGTAGTCCTCGTAGCAACAATACTCGTGTCCAGCTCCAGTTGCTTTTATCAACACTACTAGTACCACTGTACCCTTTCAACACCCATAGCTCACAATCAGAGACTCCAAAACTAGGGAATTTAAAACCTCGAGCCCTCAAGTTACAAAGCAAGATGCAAACCATGTCTTTGTAGATGCAAAGACGCATCTCACATCTCCACCATATGATGGTAGTTGCACCTCGGAAATAGTTCGAAATTGCTCGCTATGAAAATCGAATGCGATGACGAATATAGGCTCACCTTCTTCTACCTGCACAATCCAATGCGGATTTCCATCAAACGTTATGTGGGGTAAATCTGTTAGGTGTGAGCTAAATTATTTGGTCAAATAAAGAAGACGTTAGGCAAGGTTTGGCAGCTGTAACTTTTGAAAATATATTTTCAAAAGTTACAGCTGCACATGAAGAAGCAGACACTTTCTTTGAAGAATAACAACCCATATACAGCTTGTACATGTCTTCTTTGGCCTATAAATAGGCTTGAAGATGTAGTGTTTTTTCTATCCCTCAAACACATGTAGAAATAAAAGGAGAGAAGAGAAAGAAAGAGAGAGGGAGAGAGAAGAGAAGAAGAAAGAGGAGAATAAGAAGAAAAATATACCCAATATTTTTCTTAGCCTCCTTCTAAAATTAAGAAGTGATAAGGAAACACTTTTATGGGTAGATTTTATTGTGAGGTTCTTTTGTACTAATATTATATATTAGTGGAAGATTTGTAGTCCGTGGACGTAGGCAAGATTAAGGCCGAACCACGTTAAATTCTTTGTGTCTATGGGAATCATGCAACTCAGTCAAGTGACGACGATTGTCCAAGATTAGATTGTACCATGATTTGCTGAGGCACATGAACCTAATAACAGATTTGACCGGCAATCTCCCCAATATATCAAGAAGCCAAAGGACATGAAGGATGAAGATTGGGAGGAGCTCGAGCAGCGAGCTGTCAGTACCATCAGATTGACTCTTGCGCCAGATGTGAAGTACAGTGTCATGGAGGAGACAAGTCCGGTGGAGCTGATGAAGAAATTGGAAGATATCTACATGTCGAAGTCACCTACAAACCTGTTGTTCATGAAGAAGGAGTTATACCAGTTAAAAATGCAGCAAGGTACACATGTAGTAGATCACATCAATCGATTTAATAAATTCATTAAAGAGTTAGCTAGCATTGATGTGACCTATGAAGAAGAGGATAAGGCCCTGATGTTGTTGATGTCTCTTCCACATTCATATGATAATTTGAAGAATTCATTGTGTGTTGGGAAGCAGACTCTTTCAGTTGCAGATGTGACAAAAGTGCTAATGGAAATTTTTAAGTTGAACCAATTTAGTAGTGGTATAGATGAAGATATCACTGTGGCAGAAGTTAACCGTGGTAGGGGCCCATCACGGTCTAACCAGTTCAAAAGAAATTCTAGATCTGGTTCAAAAGGAAGAACAGATTTAGTGATAAGGGTGCTAACACTGTCATAAGAAAGGACATTGCCAATTTTATTGTGAACAGATGAAGAAGGATATGGAAGAACTGAAGAAAAATCGCAAGAAGTCTGATAAGACTGCGATTGTTGAAAATGACTCGGATGGTGAATTTTTCTTGGTACAAGAAGGTAAAGGTGAACACACTAAAGATTTGTGGATTTTAGACTCTGCCTGTTCCTTTCATATTTGTGCAAGTAAGGAATGGTTTAGTAGCTATAAGCCCTGCAGTGAAGGAGAATCAATAGTTCTGGCAGATAACCATGAATTTAAAATTCATGGTATTGGTAGTGTGAAGATAAAGATGCATGATGGTTTTGTGAAGACATTTGGTGATGTGAGGTACGTGTCAGAGCTTTGGAAGAAATTTAATTTCCCTTGGTAGACTTGATTCGAGAGGATGTGGTTTTTCTTCTCGAGGTGGAGTTTTGAATGTTACAAAAGGCGCCTTGGTAATTATGAAGGGAGAATTGATCGAGAAGAATCTTTACAGGTTAATTGAAAGTATAGTGAAGAGCAATACAAAGGTTGAGGCTTATGCGGTGTCAGGCAGACAGCAAAACATTGTTGCATTCAACAAGAGGAAGGTTGGTTTTGCAACATGTAGCAGTAAAGAGAGCTGTACACCAACATGAAGAAGATTGAAGCAGATATGGGTCAAGAAGACAAAAATTATGAAGAACGTCAAGTGCAATTTAGCCCAAGGTGGAGATTGTTAGGTGTGGGCTGAATTATTTAGTCAAATAAAGAAGACATTAGGCAAGGTTTGGGAGCTGTAACTTTGAAAAATATATTTTCAAAAGTTACAGCTGCACATGAAGAAGCAGACACTTTCTTTGAAGAATAACAACCCATATACAGCTTGTACACGTCTTCTTTAGCCTATAAATAGGCTTGAGGATGTAGTGTTTTTTCTATCCCTCAACACATGTAGAAAAAAAAGGAGAGAAGAGAAAGAAAGAGAGAGGGAGAGAGAAGAGAAGAAGAAAGAGGAGAATAGGAAGAAAAATATACCGAATATTTTTCTTAGTCTCCTTCTAAAATTAAGAAGTGATAAGGAAACATTTTGTGGGTAGATTTTATTGTGAGGTTCTTTTGTACTAATATTATATATTAGTAGAAAATTTGTAGTCCGTCCAATTCTTTGTGTCTGTGGGAAACAGAGGAATCGAACGTGTGAGACTGGGGGTGGGGAAGATTATGTAATTTATAATCTCCTCAAAGTCGGCGGAAAACTAATTCTTTTTTTTTTTTGCCGTGGAAAGTCATAGCCTTTTTTTTTATACTAGTCGAGGAGAGTGAGACTCGAACCCGAGACCTCACCCCTCTTGTGCTTTTGACATAAGAGTGCCAATGAGCTACAAGCCTATTGGTGGAAAGTCATAGCCTTATATTAAGAGAAATACTAACTATTACAACACCATTCTAAATAATACAAGGGAGCACTACCAGCTACCTTCAACAACCTACTTAGTTCAAAGTAATGGTGTTCACAATCGAACACAAATGTTCTTGTGCCATTATGAACGAGATATGGAAAAGAAGAGCCAAGCCGGCTCCCATATAGACAGCATTGCATCTGAAGAGATAATGCTAGGGCACTTGAACAGAGCATTCCAAGGTGCCTAGACAGTAAAGATACCATCATCGGGGCAGCATTGCCTTTACAGAACGTAGAGATGTCCACCCAAGAACCGAGTTCCTTCTACCCTCCAAAGAGTTCGGTAGTTTGCACAAGTCGTGACCCCTGTTCAATCCGCTGTCTGATACCTCATCAGCTGATGCTCGATAACAAAATAAAAATCCACTAACCTTGATTGCCGACCCAACAAAGCCACCAGAAGCTGTAGAACTGAAGAAGAAGAAAGCCTGGGTCCAAAAACAAGGTTGCATAATACACAGCCATGGCCAAAACATGCCAGTCCTTTTTGAACGAGAAATAGATATATTTAAGAACTGCATATCGACAAAAACAAAATAGAGAGAACCACACAGTAGAAGCGTAGGCTCCCACTGCGGGTATTTCACCATCCGTCGCTTGAGAGGATACCCAGCTGGAGGCTCCAGGGGCTCCCAAGGATCTCCAAAAGGTAGGCTCTACCACCCCCATACCGTCATTGTAAGTTTCACCCTTCTCATAGGCCTTAACCCACTCCTCTGCAGAGGTGTGAGGAGGGACCTAGGTGGATCGAGCCAACCTTTTCCAAGAAGGACGAGAGGCCGATTTCGAAATTGGGGTGTTTGTGTCTAGCTCTTCCACAATTTCAGCTACCACTTGAACCACTTCAGTGTGGTGTTTCTTAGCGGATTCAGTAATAAGAGATAAGGAAGGATCCTTACCAGCTTTGCGCTTGCGATGAACATCACTAGGAGTTCCAGCACAGGAGCACAGGAGCTCCGGGAGCGGTCCCCTCAGCATGGGGAATTCAACAGCATCATCAGGTGGAGGGTTAAAATTAGCATCATTAGGCTCATAAGGTGCCCAAAATAGTGTTTACCATACACTTCTTTAGCATGCATCCATGGGCCATAACTATCTTCAGCAGGTAGTTTCTTCCCTTCATTTGCTCGCTTGGCCTTTTTGCACTTATGTGTCGCATGAGAAATCAAGCCACACTTGAAACAGAACTCACCCAAACGTTCATACTTAAATTTGATCCATATTTCTTTACCCTGAGAATCAAGCACGTGAACACCTGGACGAAGCGGTTGGTCGACAACAAATTTGATACTGGCACGCATTTATTATTGTTTATGTATTTTATAATCAACCATAAAATACTATTACAGCTCTTCCAACCACTCTTAATGTCCATCTTTTTTTTTTTATATAGATTTCCCTCCACAGAAAACATAATCTTTTTTTGGATAGTACAAGATATGTCTATCTCTCCCCTTTTTTTCCTTTATTTTTTTCCCCTTGCAACATCAAGACCTTCAAGATTTGTTTACTTGCAAAGAAAATGGAGACAGAAAATCATGCCCTTTTTGTACGCCTTCCAACTTGCAGCGCCAACTCTGTATCAATTTTGAGGGAGATGTCCAGAGCTTTTACAGAATGAGTCAGGGCACCACTGAAAAATTAAGAGATCAGATTAAAAGAATATTAGCACTTCAAAGCTTGATCATCTCACGTTAAAGAGTTGCAAATTCTTATAACTAGAAACTTGTCATAGCAAATACTATTCAGGGATGTAAAGCAACTACATGCACCTACAATTAAACTGGAAAGTTTTCTCAATATCTGACTCTAAATCCCAATCTATATTACAATAGCATCCCAAACAGAGCTTGAAAAGCAGGAAAACTTACCTGGAAATGTAGGTTACCCCAGTTTGTCCAATTTTGTGAACCGTTTCAAGGGTTACATTTCCCGAAGCCTGTTACAGTAGAACAAACATATCGGTATTTGGCCTCAAAAGGACTGTACTGTAAGCTAAATACAGCAAAATAACATGAGAACCGTTGTATAATGGGCTCTACTACAAGCCAAGTACAGAAAACAAATATGACTACTGATTTTTAGAACTAGTATACTTAATATTTGTCCAGAGAAGTGATAAGCCAAATAATGTTAGACAGTTTGTAGAGGAGACGAATGATTAAAAGTACAGAGAACTAGAACAGGTAAACATCCAGGACAAAAAAGAACTGAATTAATGCCTAAACAGGTTCTCAAATCTTCTCTGGCAACCTTAGCTTCGTATAAGGTACTACATACTAGAAATATGCAAAAGACTAATGGTAATGGAACTTGAACTTCTGACAGCTGTCAGAGCATACTCCAACTACAGTTTCAAACTACCCAGGATATCAAGGGCCAAGCAGAGAAAACAATTTCAAAAATCTGCTACTCAAATTATAGTCAATGGCCACGGCCATTTACAGGTGCATTTGGCATGCTATAATGTCAAACTTGAAAATCAGCATCACTAAAAGATGAGTTGCGTATTATTCATAAAATGGTGAAAGAGTGACGAATACATGAACATGAACAATATCTCCACCAAAATACATGATAGCCTCAAACAATTATATATATATGATTTTGATCCGGTCCCTTTTTATTTCGCATAAATTTTCAGCGTTAACTTCCTGTTAAGTACATGTTATCGGGAATCGGGATAACAGGTATAACTCTGGTTGGAAAGTAGAAGCTGCTTGGACAAGTTGAAAACTAT
The DNA here is from genome assembly GCA_028386065.3 of Turnera subulata. Classification (NCBI taxonomy): domain Eukaryota; kingdom Viridiplantae; phylum Streptophyta; class Magnoliopsida; order Malpighiales; family Passifloraceae; genus Turnera; species Turnera subulata. The sequence continues at coordinate 130,509 of JAKUCV010002243.1, read as the reverse complement.
CAGGTCATGTATTACGATAAAAAAATAAGCACAATGGATAATAAGTGTTACCTCAGTCTCAAATCTTCCATTGATCAAGTCAACAGCATCTTTGAGCATAGATACATCAACATCTCCATTTGGTAGTGGTATAACCATATTATCCAACATTATCCGTGTCAATGATGACTTTGTTTGAGATGTATATGTTAACACTTCCTTTATCTCCTCAAATGTCCTTGTCTCGACCTTCGGAAAGGCAAAACAACATTGTAGTTATCACAATTTCCACAGAGAGAGAGGGAGCGCATGATAAAAAGCTATGAAAAAGATATAACACGGATTCTTTTGGAAAGCAGAACAGAGACCAAATTTAGGAAAAAGTTGGAGAAAGTTTTGGAAAAACTACCTCAACCTCCATTTGAAGGTTTCTTTGCTCTAAATACTGATCAACAGCTCTAATGGCATTCACGATGCCTCCAGCTATTGATATATGGTTGTCCTTTATCATGACCATATCAAATAAACCCATTCTGTGATTTTTTCCTCCCCCAATTAGCACCTGCAAAGAGATAAATGCTACAGGTGAACAAAAAGCTTGTATTCATCTCAAAAGGAGAATTTAAACTACAGGACATTAAAAGGGATTTGATACACACCGCCCACTTATCAACCAAACGTAAGCCAGGAGCAGTTTTCCGCGTCTCTAGAATGCAAGCTGGGCGTGCAGCATCTGCCATTGCCTGTTTAAGCAAAAGGAATATAAATATCTTTCATCTAGTAAACATGCTGTATAACTTTTCCAGATGCGACAAGACTTCAAACAGCTAGTTCAATGCACAGTACAGCTTCACTACTACCACAAAATTTGCAAGCTAACACCTGTTGCTTTTCGGTGTAAAGAGCATAATGATCGATTCAGAAATTTTGGCATATCCAAGAATAAGCACGGTGATAAAGATATGGCGCTACACTATTGGTCTGTTACTTAGATTCAATCATTACTGTAGGAAAGTAAAGAACCTTAGTAAGAGTAGCTATTCCACTCATCCGCTGCATAAAGTTTAACACAACTCTTTCAGCTACAACAATATTATGTGCCCGTCCTGCATGCCAAAAATATCATAACATAAACCATCAGCAAGCCTCATAATTGAAGAATTAGCTATCTGTTGGTTTACCAGATACTTTCCCAAACTGCAGTCCTTTGTGAACATAATCTCCATCCTTCCGGGACCACTCCACCTATTGGAAAATCAACATCAAGAATGACCAAGATTGCAAAACACACACATACAACAAACACAAAGAAGTGCAGGGATCAATACCTCCAGAGAGGGATCTACTTCTCTAAACACCATCTCGGCAAGTGCAATTCCTGAGACAATACCATCCTCTTTCGCCAAGAAGTATGCTTCCACTTCCATATCAGAGGCAATGGTCGCCAAACATGTCACATCTCCTTCAATTTAACCAAAAACATCTTCACATGAGGATATTACAGACAATCAAAGAATGCAAGAAGCAATGGAATAAGAATAACACTAATGAATAATGACAAGACAATGACTTTTTCATGCCAATCGATGCATTAATGTTTTGATACCAAACTGATTTTGCTGCATCTATTTCGAAGTACATTTTGTATCATTTACTCGATTAATTTTACTCTCCACACATGCTACTACAAATATCATACAGAACATAGTGACATCCACCATCAATAAAACATAAACACGCAGCAATTGAAGTCGCTCTCAGAAGAGAGCTAGAGATTAACAATAAGAGATGAACGAACCTCGATCCCCAGCATCTTCAGCAAGAGCTAGCTTAATGACACCCTTCAAATCATACGTAGGATGGGAAGGAGGCTTTATTGCCATTGACTCGAAAGATAATCTCGTACTCATAGTTTCAGTGGCAGACATTCGAACAATCCTCCTGCTGCAACAACCCCAAATCATTTAAACAAACCTTCAAACGGGCACATTTGAATTTGAACGAGGAACTAAAACAAACCTCAACGTTATGTAAAAACGAGGCAAGGTTAAAGAAGGACTGAAAATGAGCCCGGACATCAAAACTGTATTTGCTTGAAGCTCTTTCCAATACTGAGCTTTTTGACAACACCTATCTATGGAAACCGCGGCCTTTGCAGCCTATAGCATATCAAGAACCGAACTTTATCAATAAACAGATATAAATGGTCAATTCCCAACACCAAAAAAATGCAAAAGCAAATTGGGTTATAACAAAACATTCCACCTTACCACTATAATTCAGTCAAAAACAAAAACGATAAGGTGATCAAAAATTGAGTGAACTAACAGTTATAAAAGGAAACTCACTTTTTGTGAAACAAAGACAGAGAGACAGAGACAGTGTCTATCTACTTTCTATGCAATGGCTACCAAGTAGTTGTATTAGTAACTCTCCAGAAAGCAAGCACGATTTTAGTAGCGCTCTCTTTTCCTCAATGGAAAGAGTTTGTTTTCTTTTTGTTTTTTTACAGTTGACTCGCGATAGTTTGATGATACCAATCCTACATTTTAACTGTTTAAGTACTATCTACTTTTGTTCCGTCTTTCTCCATTATGTCCTAAGCCCATGAGACAATTATATATAGACCCAACTAAAGCCCAACTAAAGATGGGGCGGGGGGTTGGGGGTTACACACAGCCATCTCTAGTTTTGGGCTAATTGAGGCTATTACTTCATTTACTCGTTTCCATTTCTTCCATACATCTTGAGCCCAGAGAAGCTAAACCGAACACAACTGAAGCCCAATTAAAAATTTCTTACTTAATGAGCTTATGCGCGGTCCAGCTCCCGGTTTTGATTATGGAGGTTATTAATTATAATCATGAGTTTCTAATCTCCAAGAAAAAAAAAATTTCCAACAATTGATTAATTAATTGTCAGTGTTAAAAAGCAATATTACTTGTTTTAGGCGGGTATAATTGTCTCTAAGCCATGATGGCTAATCATGATCACTATCTACCCACAGTTGCTAATACAATTGTTAATTCTAATCATTGACAAAACATCTCTACTTTTATTTAGATGTATTGACAAAGCAGCATTGATTGTGGATTATTACTGTTTATTAATTGACTAATTGTAAGCCACGATGACTAGCTATCCGTTAATATTAGTTATACTAGTCAACAAATTCTTCATGCATTTGCTTTCAATTACTTTTCGAAGAAGTAGACGTATAATAATCTTTCCTATTTATTGAACAGATTCTCTTTTCGTACAACAACTTAAGGTTTTATCATTTTGAACCAAACGTTTCGTCTCTTCTTTTTTTTTTTTTTTTTTTCCTTCTAAAAAATTGCTGGTAAATCTTCTTCTTCAAATACATTTTGCTATATTGACGTACGTATACATGAATGCAGGGCTGTTAATTAACACATGCTTGTCTGGTCTTATAGTATAGCCTATATAAAAAGCTTTTCTTATTCGCTATCCGCTGGACCACACCAGCAATTTGTATAGGATTCAACAAAGGCCTGCATGCATGTCTCTATTCGATGAAGAAACTAATAGATTAATCGTTATTAATGTGGAATCTATTTTCCCGCACCAACCAAATGTATTCCCTTGGAATTAAACATTGCAAGACTATTTCTAATTAGTTTGTGAAAAAAAATCCCTATTAATTGCAGGAAGGAGAAAAGCAATACCAATGTGTATAAACATAGCTGCTAGCCTGCTAGGGAGCTTCGAGGAACCCTCACCAACCAAGAAAATTCAGTTAAAACGGTATGCCCATAGTTTTCAAGAAATCAATGATCACGTTTAATTTTATATTTGAAAGAGACCATTCTGTAAACTACTTAATTAATTAAAAGCACAATGTTTCTGTCCAATTTGTTATTCATAAGCTTTGAAGGTGGTAGTACAAATATGAACAGAAAATTATTAACAATATAAAAGAAACCATATATATGTATACATTCAAAATCAAATGATAGCCATATGTTTCTAACTTGGCTGCTATTTGTACTTCCACCCTTCAACTTTGAGACTTTTAGTGAAGAAGTCTATAATCAAATCACCAAAAAACACAGTTCCTAGTCTTCAAAACCCACCAAATTTTCTTCACTTCAAAATTTATCGAATAAAATATTCAATTCCTGCCACCTCCTTACAAGTCCAATACAAACAACATTTCAATTCAACCGCAATCTCCTGCCTTTTTGTTCCTCTTTATAAATAGCCATATGTTCTTTAGGGATGTACTTGTGTGTCATGTCTCTCACTTTATAACCAAAAAAAAAAGGAAATACTGCGGTCAGTACAAGGCGCCAAGGAACATGTCTTCTATGGAGAGAATCTGGTCGGGCTTGAGAATTGTTCTGGTTCTCTTCTTTCTCATGTCAACAATGGCCTCCACGGGAAGATGCACGAGACCCTTGAAGGGTTATTCATCAAGCCCGAGTAGTTTTGGTTACAGCTTTCAAAGTCAGCTTCCAAGAGGTCCAGTGCCTCCTTCAGGGCCATCTCTGTGCCATCACAAGCTTGGTCCTTACGCTAACAGTCAAGTAGCAGAGATAGATGATGATTCTATATGCCCATAAAACCAGTTCCCTTCTTTGTACTTTCTTTCTCATTCCGGTACTTTAGCTAGAATCTTTTTCATTATTTTTCTCGATCCCCATAACCTTCATTTGTTAATTTGTATTGAGAAATGGTACAGAAAGGGCATGCGCTCAAATTCATAGCATGCCTGCACATAATCTGTAATCTTCTGTGAAGCTTTTTCACCTTTATTTTTCTCATAGAATTAATGAAATCAAAATACATACTTTGTTATTTTGCTTCCCTGTGAATTTCCTCTCTGTTCATTACCATAAGCAACTGTTACACATATATATATGTTGATGTCCTAAAGTTTATATATAATCTAACAGGATGGATGATACCATTAAGATAGCAATATATTAGTGAACTTATACTAAAATTTTGCCGTACCTAACTAGTGAACTACCGCCGGCTATTGTTTTTATGTCAGGGGAAAAAAAATTTACTCATAATACGATTTACAATGTTCTTTTTCATTTGGTTGGGGGCGAAATTTCTATTCTTTTCATTTACATGCAAGTGAGGATTGATGATCAGTCCAAAGAAAGAGGAGAGTGCGGGAGGGATGGGGAGTTGACTACAGTCAAATGTCAATTAAGGGAGGCAAAATACAAGAGAGCAAAAACAAGGATAAGGAGTTAGGCATGGGCTGCTAATTAATGGCCTAATTTTTGCCGTAGGGGGCTGGTCATCCAATTGGATCCCTCCAGTTTTTGCAGTGAAAATAGAATACTTCAAATCTGTATTAGAAAAAATATCACACACCACGAACAAATACTTTAAATTTTGGAATTCCGTTGATTTTGAAACAAAAACTCTAGTATGGGTTGCCAAATGCTTTTCCTAAGTGTTTGTATCGGCCCAAAATTTATGGGCCTAACAATTAGTCGTAATACCTTTTTGGGTTTGATGGATAAATTGGGCCTGTTAATTGGAGAAATAATAAGACCTAAGAGATAAAATCTCTTCAGACCGGTCACTACTTGCTTGTAAGGTGACGCGACTGGTCGGTTGTCGATCTGACAAGACATTCTTTTGGTCGAAACCGGGAAGTATATTCGATAAATATACATGAGCTTAGTACATAATTAGGAGTCGGTAGCTCAATTCGACTCTTATCTTGGACAAAATACCTGACTAGTTCATGAGAAGTAAATCACCACTAGGGAATAATCCCCAAACATACAAGACATAGAATGAATAACAGCTGCGAATACACCTCGCAAAATGAAAAACAAAACAAGCCGGATGACTGGCCAGGTCAGTGATGCTGGTGACTATCCGGCGGCCGTTCCACATCCATACCTGAGCTGGATGCACCTGGGGAAAAGATCATACGATGACAGTCCTCGGTAAGGACCACTGCCATATGGTTTTGGTTTTTACGGGGCCGGGTAGTGGTTGGTTGCTTGAAGTTGTTGGAGATAACGGGATAATTGGCTAAGGAATGGACTGTAGGGGTGACAGGTCCTGGGGTGTGGACAACATCGGAGGTGGATGGGTAAGAGCTGGTATTGGAAACGTCTTTAAGGGTTGGTCTTTTGGGATTTTCCTTTGGGGTGAGCTTCGAAATTCTTAGAGGTTGGGATTTTCTCATGGATGGTTTTGGGTTTTGGGTAGAGATCTTGGGTTTGGATCTCTTAAGGATTCCTTCCCCTAGGAAGTCTTGGAGTGTTGGGGGGGTAAGGAAATGTTTGGGCTGGGTCGTGGCCTCATTATCAACTGGTGGTGGTGGAGGAGCGGTAGGAACAGTTGGTGTCACCGGTAAGGCATTTGGTGTGGACTGTCTAGATGGGATTGGTGTAGCTGGGAGGGAGTGTATGACCTGCTTTGGGACCTCAGGGCGAGCACTATCCAGAAGATGAAAACGATTGGATGTGTTGCGAGTAGGGGAGGGTGGCAGATGGACTTGGGGAACGACAACCTGACGCCGGGGTATGCGCCCAGGCCCCCTCGGCGCAATCATCCAATCACCCCTTCCGTCTTTTTTCGTGGAGGAGACAGATGGAGGCTCTGTCCCGGATTGCTATGTATGCAGAGCTTCCAGACAAGCTAGGATACTGTGGTCGAACTTCCCACAAACATAACATAAATTGGATAAACCCTCACACCGTACCTTCAAAGGTTCACCATCAAGGTGTACTGTGCCCTTCAAAGGTTTTGTCAAGTCAAGACAAACAATAATTTTAGCAAATTTAGCACGAGTGGGGTTTGTGGAGTTACCGTCAAGTTTGATTATTCGCCCCACCATGTTTCCAAGCTGTCTGAGGATCTTGGAATGGTACCGATTAGTGGGGAAATAAGGGAACTGGATCCACGTGACAATAGAGGAAATCCTGCCGGTGGAAGCTCGAAAGTTTGGGGTCCATGGTTGTACCCTCAGCACGCTGCCGTAGATGAGCCAAGGCCCATCGGTCAGGGCGTGGATGTAATCTTCCGACGCCTAGAAGCGCACCATGTAGAAATTATTCTCTAGGTCGATGATCTTGAAGGGGCCTGTAGGCTGCCAAAGGGTTTGAAGGTTGGCATGTAGGGCTTTGAACCCAATGAACCGCCCAAAAAGCTTGATCACCACTGCATTTTCCTATTGCTTGTCCAGCCTAGCTTTGAAAGGGTCAGATAAGACCAGGTTTTCTATCCCGTCTTCCTGCATTACCATTAGATCTTCGTCTTCATATTCTGCCTCACCCTCTAGATCCTAAGGATCTGACTGAAAAAGTGGATTAGACCCACCAAATAGAGTATCTCGATAGCTGGGTCGAGCATCTTCCATGGATACGTCTGAACCAACCGGGTTCGGTTGGGATGGTTGGACCAAACTGGTTAGACCAGAATCAGTAGGGGGTGGTTGGGCCAATTGGACCAAATTGGTTGGACCAGTCACCATGTCTGCAGCAGGGACCGGTGCAGCTCGCAAGGTGACTGGTGGCTCAGCACCCGAGAGAACCGGCGGTGCAGCTCCCGAGGGGACCGGCAGAGCAGCTCCCGAAGTCACTGGTGTTGCGTGTGACTCGGCTGGGTCGGGGTGGAAATCGGTCACTTGGTCGGCGCTGAGGATGGCAGAGGTGGCAGGGAGCATCTCCGGCTGGCGGGTCGCGTCTGGTCTGGCTAGGGGTGGAGAAGGCGACCGGATCCGGTCAGGGGCAGAGGAAAGCCGGCCGCCCTGTCGCGTGACCTGGATCTCCTTCGCTGGACGGGGCTAGCCTCGAGGTCGCAGTTCCGGACCTTGCGGGTGGCTCGGTCCACCGCCGACTCCTCTTCTTCAGGGGTCGCCGGAGCTGTCATGGGCAGGAGGTGTTTATTACTTTGCTTCAAGAGGAACCACCCGAAGGGTAATACTACTCCCACCACAAAGATGACTTTGAGTAGTTTGGTGAGTGTAGTGTTGGTGTGGATCTGAAGCGAGGGGTAGAGATGGACTTCGGCGGCGGTCGTAAGAGGTGCAGCAACGACGCCTCCTTCAACGGCAACGCGAGCTTTGTTTTGCTTTTTGCAGGCAGCAACGATGCAAGGAAAAAGCAAAAAAAACAAATTTTGAAAAGGTAAAGATCAATACTTGTCTTGAAGAGAGACTAGGACTACGGATGTTCCGATCGCCGGCAAGGCAGTCGTCACCTGCAACCGTCGTGTTTTTCTTGTTTTTTCTTTTTACAATGCAGCTTTCTTTTTCTTCTGATCTGACAAGACATTCTAATCAGACAATAATCCAAGTTTTATTTGAGACAAGGCTTCCTGTTGAAATACTTGTAAGTTATAGAGTCCACTTAATAAAATTTTCTTAAGAGGTCCTTATGCTCAAGCTCAACCCATATTTTCTACATGTCTTGTAGCGTTTATGTCCAGCCTTTTACCGGTCTGACACACCCAATTGCACCTTTAGAAAACCTTCTTCGTCTCTTGACATTGGGTTAGTGGCTTTGTGCCCGATTTTTTTTTTTTTTTTGATGCAATCGACAAAACTTTATTGACTGTCAAAATTTACAGAGTAGTACAAAATGCATAAGGTACAAGTATCAGACCAGGAGGGTATGCAAGTATACAAGGCCTAACACGATGATACAACACGCTCAATAATCCTGGAGTTCACAACTTTGCTAACGAAGAGAAGTTGCGTCTGGGACAATTCCAGCTCTTAATACACTCTGCGTTTGATAGAACAAGAGAGGCACTGTATGGGAAATTTACATGCATAGACCTTACCCAGGATATAGCCTGGATAAGACTAACATCGACTAACCTTTCCATGCTGCGCCTCTCATTAGTGAAAATTCTCTGGTTTCTTTCGAGCCACAACGTCCATAGTGTCGCCATACCAATAATAAACCAGCCGGCTCTACTTTCGTGGAGGGGGGATAGGAACGTCCATTGCAGCAGGAAATCATCCAATGAATCAGGGATACACCAAACAATGCCCCACCATTTACAGATTCTGCCCCAGATTTGCCAAGTGACAGGGCATTTCAGAAGCAAATGATCTCGCGTTTCTATTTTAGAGTTACAGAAAACACAGATGGAGTTGGCGAGAGGGATAATACCTCGGTAGCATAATGCATCCTTGGTGGGAATTCCCCGGTAGATAGCAAGCCATAACCAGCACTCAATTTTAAATGGGATTAGGGATGTCCATACATAAGGTTTTTGGCGAGTAAGTCCAGCACTTTTATAAATGAATTCCCTCCCATTCTTAATTGTATAGAGGCCTGCACGATCAGCTGACCAACACCACTGGTCATCTCCGCATGGTTGTATTCTTAGGTCTCTCATCTCTGCCACAATTGTTTCTGCGTCCAGTAATTCCCAGTCCCGCAGTTGTCGTCGCCAGCTATTCGTCCATCGGGGTTGGGGGCCTATAAGTTGGAGGCAATTGTGCACAGACATATCTTGGCATGAGGATGCAGCAAACAAACGTGGAAATCGATCTTTGAATATCCCCTTTCCAGTCCAATTATCCTTCCAAAAGCTAGCGCGATCACCACTCCCAATATGAATACAGGCTCCATCCATGAGTGCAATTTTGGACTGGCTCTGTATACTACCAGATCGAACGATATCCCTCCACATAATTGACGCTTTTGACATATCAAAGTGAGGATTGAGAGAAGAGTGAACGATCTCACATTTATTCTTAAGGAGGGTCTTCCAGCCTCTCTCTTCTGTGTGGATATACACCCAGAACCATTTAAATAAAAGGCACTGATTCATCATGTTCAAGTCAATAATACCCATTCCTCCTAACTCACGTGGCTTTGCAATTTGTCTCCAAGCCACAAGACATGCTTTTCTTGAATCATCCAATCCCCGCCAGAAAAAATTCCTCATTAAAGATATTAATTTTTTGCTCACCACAACAGGCATTTGGAACAGAGACATAAAGTATATAGGCAGACCAGAAAGAACTGACTTGATAAGGGTAACCCGGCCTCCAAGTGAAAGATACTTTCCTTTCCAAGACTTAAGCTTCGCATGAAATTTTTCTACCACTGGTTGCCATGCCTTTTCTCTTTTCATATTGGCTCCAAGGGGGAAACCAAGGTATGTGACGGGAAGAAATTCAGCCCTACTATGCGACATATTGGCAAGTTGTTGCACTCTGTTTTGTCTTAAACCAATTCCCACCATACTGCTCTTGAAAAAATTAATACTCAATCCGGAAAGGGCTTCAAAAATTCTCAAGCACCGCTTAAGGTTCAGAATCAGCCTATCTTCAGCAGGTGAGAATAATAAAGTGTCGTCGGCATACTGGAGGATGTTAACTTGAGTATTGTGTACCTCTATCGGCTTGATCAATCCCAACTCATTGGCTTTTGCAAGAATAGATGGAAGACCTTCAGCCGCTAAGAATAGATACGGGGATAGTGGGTCCCCCTGTTTCAACCCTCTTCCCATCTTGAATTCATCAGGTTATATGATGGTTCAGATGGGGATTCGCAGTCAAGGGGTGCTTGTCTGGAAGGGTTTTTGTTTTTGGTGGTTGAACTCTGTGACGATGGTGATATTGGATAAGGAACCAGGGGTAATTCAGGAAAGGTCTTGGCACTATTAGTAATGGGCATGGGGGTGTTTGACGAGCTAGTTTGGTCTGGTTGTGGTGTAGGTATGATTATTGGGCTGGGTCCATTGGGCTCATTGTTGTTTAAAATTGATGTAGGCTCTGTAATGGGATTTTTGGACGTGTCCGTTGGGTTGCCAAGATTAGAAACAGGATAAGACAACTCAGATGGGATTGATTTCGGAGAAAAGGATGGGGATATGTGTTGTGTCGACTCATGCGTAGGCATGAAACTCTTGATAACAGGGCCTAATTTGAATGGGTCTTGGGAAGATGATGCAGCAGACGCACTTGATTGGGAGGGTGATTTACACGAGGTAGCGCATGGTCTAGTCTGTCTGGAAGGAGAAGGAGGGATGATCGAGGTGGGTTTCGAAATCTGGCATGTGCGGTGAGACATACCATGAGAGACAGCGTCGTCGTTGCATGAGAGGGAGGAGGAAGACCATTCCCAATCCAAAGGATCAAATTGGGTTTCCATCACGCCAATGATAATCTGCTCACTGCCAATATTAACTGAAAAATTTCGATTAATGAAACCAAAATCATTGGTTAGAATCAGTACTTTGGCAACGTCCAAACGGGATTGGCTTCTAGTGTCCTGGCTGCAATCCACCATAGCACCGACCCCTACAACAACAGCCCCAAAGAAATCTTCATTCCATACGCATGGTGGAACGCCTCTAAGGTGCACCCAACACAACCTGTTAAAAGCGCGATCACCTGCCTTCCATTTTCTGATATCACTGAATATTTGAGTCAAAGCTGGTGGCTTATTTCTCAAGACTGAATGCAACTCATCATCTGTTTGGAACCTAATTAAATAAGACACTCCACCCATGGGGATAATAGATACATCCTTATTGACGTTGGAGCGAACGATGGCGGTAAGACTACGAAAAGGGATAGGATTCTTCAGCACTGCCAACATGCATTGCCCAAGCCAGTTAGGTGAACCATCTTTTGGGATATAAATTTGTTCTGCTGGTGGTTGTGAAGTATTCTGTGTGCGAGGAAGGTCTTGTGCAGGTCCTTGAAGAATTTCGACATACGATTTGTTGTGGGTGCTCGAGCCAACCTGCTGTTGACGTGCATGGCCGTGTGATGTAGTATGGGCTTTGGTGTTGGCACTGTTCTGCTGCGCTCTGTTCCTGGCCAGACTTGCAACAAGACTTGTTCCATCCATTTGCACAGTATTAATCTTCTCTGTAAGATCACGAACATGCCCTGAACTCTTGAATCTGATGAAGGCAAAGCGGCTCCCCTTCTTATTTAACTTTTGTGGGATAAATACATCCATTACGTCACCGAATCTAGACATGACTAGATGAACATCAGTGGGAGTCCATCTACTTGGTAAATTCTCAACATAGATGCTGACAATAAGGTTATTGTCCATGGCATTTTGAATCACTTTTCTGCTCCATCTAGAAAAATACAGAGGTTTGGGGTTGATATGGTTGGGAGTGGGAGTTGGTTGGTTAGCGTTTGCTGATAGGTTAGGGGTCGGTTGTGTGGTAGTGTTTGGAGGCTGTATATTGCGGGNTTTGTGCCCGATTTATGGGTACCAGTCCACTCAAGTTACCACCATAAGGGTTATTTCTTGTTAGCCTGATTTTAGAGTGTACGACGCCGTTCCTTGATAATAGCACCATCAGGTCCGGCAAATAGTGTGTCGTATAAGTATTAATTGTTTTTACAATAATCAATAGTATCTGAGGATAATTCCCATTCTAGCCCTCTATTGTTTTTTCTTGTAAACAGTAAGAAAACGATAGGAGAATAGGACAATGACAAGATCAAAAGTAGCAACAACAGGACACCTATATCATGTATTAAATTATCAAAAATTTAATGTACTGTAAATCTAAATATTGATTGCTTTTCTTGAAGCGCTTGTCATGAAAAAAGATTGTGCAGCGTACGTGGAAAAAAAAAGGGGAAAAAGAAAACTAATTAACTGGCTAGATCCACGTACGTACGCGATGTCATTATAATTGCAATGAATATAGACGTACATGCATGTCTGCTATAGTTTGTGGGAACCTATTGAAGCAGATGGCATCGGCAACTGTTAGGCCGTGTACTGCTGAAAAGGAAACTCCAATAAACAACGTTGTTGGTAGTAAGTGCTGTGGCTACGAGAGGGCATCTCACATTCTTCCCATGTTAATTTTGTGCTCAAGGAAAAAAAAAAATCAACTATAGATCATGACAAACCAAGAAGCATATTAATTTTCACATTATTCATCTTAATTATACCTCGCTCCTTTACCCAGATGATTCATCCAAAACAGTGAAACACTATGAATTGGACAAAAAGTCAATTGGGTCTGCAGAGGAGTTTGGTTGAGCCTAAATGAAAAGTTCTTTTGACAAATTAAATATAGAGGACGAAAAGTAAATATGTACTGTATATAGGGTTCTAGTATCTAATACGTATAGTACCATTTCTGACAAAAAGAAGTGATACTATACTACTGAGGGAGGATTGAAGAATACAGAGAAATTAAAGCCGGCTGCTGAAAGAAGTATACTAAAGATTTACACGCAAAATATATGACTCCAAATTTTTGGAGGAAGCAAGAGAGGAATAAATTGGTGACAGGAGAGAAGCTAGGTAGATGAATATGTGGTGGGATCATGTGGAGTTGCGCGCTGAGCTAACCCTTGGTTTGCATGTTTTAAGAACTTGTTCCATTTTTTTTCAACCATCCTTGATTCCCCCAATTAATATAGTTTTCAGTTATGTCTCTCTATCACTAATTCTATAGTTTAACTGAAACATATATGGAGAGGTTGTTAAGGAATTCAATTGCATTTGCACCCACCGCGGGGTGTTTCACCAGTGGGTCAAAAGTTCACGCACACGTGCCAAGTGTAGCAGATACACTTTTACGATCTGCATATTCATTCACACGCTTCAACCTCAGCTAATTACTGTAGCTAACTAGGCCTAGAGAAGTCCTAATCCTCATCACTTCCCAGAATTTTACTCTTATAAAAACCAAACCTGTGAACCCTTCCATTCACACACAAGATTCCACATATGCGTTCAAGTTAAAGGCCAGAAACTATCCTGGTGTAAGGGTATTTCTTCATCTTTATTCATTTTTTGTATCTCTATCTATATGATTTATGTATTATATGCGTATATATATATATATGTGTGTGTGTATATATATGCACTTGTGGCTTTTTGGCGTGATTTTATTGTATTTGTATTTTGTTTTCAGGTGTTCTATATATAGCTAACTAGCTAAGTATATGTGGTGACATGCAGATCAAAGAAGCAGAAAATGATTTTGTTATAAGCTCCACAGGACATGTATAGCTTATAAGAGATCATCATCAAATTAAACGGGTGAGTGGAATCTATGCCATGCTTGTGAAGTAAGCAGTCTTTTGCAGATTAACCTTTGTTTCGTTGTCTGTTCGACCTTGCACCAGTTATATGCATAAACCTTTCTGCTTAATTAGGAATATATCGAAAACCCTAATTGGGTGCAGCAAGATACTATAATACCTAATAATCAAAATACTTTAAAGAAACAGGTTTCTGGTCCAAAAAAAAACTTACCAAGTTCAACTTGATCTTCCCCAGTACTCTCACTGGTTTCTGTAATTCTTATTTAGCTTCTCTGACATAGGAATCATGATGATCCAAAAAGATATTGAAATCATGATGGAACATCCCATTTCATCATATCTGTTAAACATACTGGTCCATTTTCGACACAATTTTAATTAATTATCTCTATAAGGATCGTCAATGCCTAACCAATTTATAAGCCAAATGTTTGGTAATGGTTAAACACACAAGATCAAAGATTCAAAGGATAGGAGTTTAACAATCAGGTCCTCAATTGACACCAAACCGAGGAAAATGCTACAGAATATCAAAAGTCATAAGGAATACAAAGCTTACAGAAGTTAACTAACAGTGAACTACATGTTCTGGTAGAAAATCAAGAGCTAAACAATCACAACAAAGAAACATAGTAATGCTCCTGTTGAAATAATTGAAGTCAATTGTCTGATGGATCGATGTCCCGGGTGCAATGACATTTCTTATTGAAAACCTCAAGGAACCCATTTCTGTCCCCGTCTTTACTGAAGCATATGTAAGTCTCTTGATGCAGAACCAATCATGAACAAAAGAAATTGAACATCGATCATGATATTTAAACATTTTTTATTTTCTGATAAAAGAAGAAATTTATAACACATCATCGGTTGCCTTTAAACCTTTAGTTCTTCTATTACACAGCTCTTCCTTCTTTCACTTATTACTTTCCTTTTGTTAGTGAGAGGAAAATGATGAGAGTATATATAGGTGCAAAGCTGTAATGCAATTCTTTCTTCTTTTTTTTTTTTTCCCCTATATATCAAGAAGCTGCGATGGATTTTTGAAGCTAAAAAAATAATTAGGAAAACCTGTAATCCGGTTGACCATAGGGGTATATCCAACAACTCTCATTTGAGTAGGTGGTGGAGAGGATCAATCTGACAGATGACCATGAATATGGAACAGCAGAAGCTTTACCTGCCACCAAAAGATAATTGATAAAAACGAGATATATTATGAAGAGGACGGACGAATATAGACTAAAAACTTAGGAATATAGCCTGAAAACATACCAAATCTGTGGAAGCACATATATATATAGGGCAATATCATTTACCCAAATGACCTCTGATTTCCTGTCTGAACCCTGAAGGGTAAAAAAAGTTTCTTCTTGATGTGAATCCATTACATTAAAACACAATACGACGGTCAACTAATGGATATGTCCACTGTCATTGTGAAAATTTTAAACTTTTTCCCGAAACCTCTAGTCTCAGGCTTATACACAGGGACAGGGTTACTTATGAACGATTATAATCATATCTTGATAACGTGTTAGGTAGGAGGGGAACATGAAGAGGGATAACTTTTCAACTGCCAGAATCAAAGGTTAATTTGGACGGGCCATCCAATGGACCCAGACCTTCATTGGTAGTACTATGGACGATGATCCTTTTAGCCCCTATTTGTACTACTAACCATACTCATTCAAAGCCTCCATCAATAGGGTCACATACGATTACCCTGCTGCCCGGGCCAGATAGTGCTGCGAAAAGGCACCCGTCCTTTTAAGCCATAGTACATTTCATAGCATTGAAATTTAAAATTTCGCAGGCTTTTCTGTTTTCAACCAGCCTTGAACATAAATGCACTATATATGCACTGTTAAAAGAACAAAGATATGTAAAAGGCGGGAGGAATATGTCCTTGAAAATGCAAACCAAACCCACAACCATAAGGTGTCATAAATTTTTGTCTAGTGAGGCATTGATGATATCCCTGACTGAAAGCAAAACCCTGACAAGTTTCCCCTTGCTAGCAAATTAATTGAGCATTAATTTGGTGTGGCTAGATGTAGCTACGTGGACTCTGAGCATATTAATATTAGTATATCCCACTATATTCGGCTAGATCTGGCAGAAATTTACCAATATTGCAAGAACATGATCTGTAATTCTGTATAATATCATGCATTTGGAGGACCACGCATCCCATCCCACACTAGATGCTTTATAATTAAGTAATAGACTCTTGCTGCTTGAAATGGCCCCAATTAGGGCCAAAGCCATAGATAACTAGAGCATGTACCTATTCTGATTTTCTTAACATAATGTGTCCTCCTTATATTGAGACAAGTTAGACTAGAACCCTTGGTTCTAGCAGAAACATGAAAGGTCGAAAAGACGACGAACGTGAGGAGTAAAGCAAATGACTATTTATTTCACTAGTCTTTCGCATGGAATTCAACACCTAGTCCATTTTACAGAGCTTCATCAACAAGTTCCCTTTGGACTGAAGTTCCAAGTACTAAAGAAAATGCTGCAGAAGACAACAGTTGCAAAGGCACTAACAGGTCAGATCTCTCTCTCACAGTACTTGTTTCTCTGATCTAGAGAAGCAAATTTAGATACATATATTTTCCTCCGAAGTTTATGGATGGGGTTCATATAGCAAAATTTGAGGCCAAAGTACAATTGTAATCAACTTCAAAAAAAAAACTTATATTGTGCACTTCATAGTTCATACATAGTTCAAGACTCGCTTATATTGCCTTTCCCATGCATGGTCTGATCTCCACATGGGTCGTGTGTGTTAACCGCGCGACAAGAACAAACAGAACTAGCGCATTAAACTATATGGAGATAATTTTAATAATTGTGATTAACAGATCACGGTTTTAATTACTTGGGACGAATTTTCATTATCACGTTAGTTTCTGCTTCAATAATTCAGCTTACAAATTGCACATTAGTTTGTCTTGAAGTATCAAGAACTTTCCTTTTCCTTCACTTTTTCTGTACGTACCATGCAAATCAAACCATTACAGTACGTACTTGTTACTGAATCCCCAGACCTCTTACAACCAATCAAATGGATCCATTTCAGAGAATACCTGGAGACTTAACTTTTTTTTTATCAGAAGGACAAAGAGTCTTTACTCACCATCCAGATTCATCAGTAGACCAGTTCTGCAGCTGGGTGTGAAAACCAATTGGGTAAGGTAGATAACCTTTTACAATTCTTTGCTATCCAATCTGCTACTACTGAGTTAGTTAGCACTCCTAGGGACACAAGAAAAGGCACAAGTATTAAAATTCAAGGAGCCCTGTAGGATGTGATAATACAGCTCACATTCAAGTATGAATACTTGGAGACTGGCACCAATTAGCATAAAGAAAAAAAGATGTGATAGGGACTTATGTTATGTACCATGGGGGTCATGTGGCGACTGCTTCTGATAGAGAATGAATTATGTGTCACTTATGCTGATTGCAAAAAGAAGAATTGCCCAATAATTATCAGACACGTAAACTGGGGAACTACAATGTAACTGGGGCCCAAGTTTGTGTTGGCATGGCTGTTCTCTGGTGAAAAAAACAGTATTACTATAGCATTACGACATAATATAAAGGCTGATAAGCTCGTCCTCAATGAATAACAACAAAAATGCATGAAGCAGTCAAAAACTCGAACATGATCTTTGAACTTGGAAGCGTCCCTTACTCTTACTGGCTTATGTATGTATATGTGGTGTGGGTTTAACCAGCGAGTCAAGACTCAACAGTCTAGACTGCAACCCCGTGGATTATATGATTTTTTCTTTTTCTTTTTCTTTTTTTTTTCTAAAGAAGACTGAGTTATAATTGGAGAGAGACTAGCAGCTTCATGTCAATTCATCATATCCAACTTGCATCAACTATAAAATGTTTCGTCCATATGTGGATAACTCATTAAATAAAAATACCCCATTTTTTTGTCGGGAAAAAAAAATACCCCATTTGCAAGAAGTTGCTACTAACTAGTATATATATATCTTGTTGGGGCATTGGTTTTTCCATTCTTTCCATTATCTTCTTCTTTCCGTTATCTTCTTCGTAAAAAGTTTTTTGCCTACTAATGGCTGACATGTATATTGATGATGCATGGATCGCCATCTTTAGGTATGGAGGTCTCATAATACACAGGACAAGATATGTAGAGTGGGTTCTGATACGAAGGAGAAGATGATGATGATATTCTGTGTCCAATATAATAAATGGGTTAGTGGATTCCATGCTATGCTTGTCAAGAGAGCAGTCTTTTTGCAAATTTAACCTTCCTTTCATTGTCTGTTCGTCCTTCAAAAAATGGTTCCCAGTTTCTCCTTAATTAATTTCTTTTTTTTCATCCTTGAACTTAAATGTTAGTTTCCTATTTAAAACCTGAATGTCCTTTTTTTTTCCCTTTTGCCAAAAGAGGTGTTTTCCTGCTTCCACTCCGCATATATATTTCTAACCTTTTTTTCTTTAAAAACAGTGAATCGCTTAGGTTTCTTCTTTCTTAATCCTATGGCCATATTAGGGTATCTCATCTATAAACTGAACAAAAGTTTTCCCGTATGCATGACCAACTATATTTTGCGCTTCTCTGCTGAAAACTACCAATTGTTATGGTGCAGCAAGAATTTTGAACAACTATTATTATAAAAGAAAAGGATTTCCGAATTTCATGTGCTTTTGTAATCGTTGGTTTTCTAATTCTTAACTTTCCACCATCAAACACTTTGCTATCAGCTAAATTCTTGATCAACAGTATTAGGTTTTCCAGAAAACATTGAATTTCCTATCAATAATAGCACTTACTGCTTTCCTTTATCTTCTATCTTCTAAGTACTAATTCTTTTCATTTCCCACTTCCTTAAATTAATTAAAAAAATACGGTTTTATTAAACACTTGAATTGGCAGTAAGTTATAATCTAAAAGGGCATGAAAGATAATTTGTTTTACTGAGTCTGTTGGGAGATTGTTTCAGCATGGGATTGATTTTCGTATCTTACAAGTTCAATATGAATGACTTACAGAAATATTCCAATATTTAACCACTTGAAACTTACAATTACAAATGCCTCAATAATTGTTTCATTTCTCTCAAGATTTAGATCTTGACTAACGTTTGAATTCAATTCCTGTATATGAAATGGCCTGCTGGGATTTAATTTAGCACTAATGCAATGCTAAAAATTGTGCATATCTTGGCATGACATGATCAATTTATTAACAAAACTTTAACATTTTTCTTTCATTTTAAGTTCATGAGCAGATGATCATTGCCTAAATAACTGATTAATTATAGACTATAAAAGTTGCGTTTGAATGTTGATTGTTATACTGTTTTGTGAACTATACATTCATTAACTGATTAATGAGAGAACTTTTAAGTTTTAGTATCTCCAGGGAATAAAAGATTTACAACATGGGTATAGAGTGTATTAAGTAATTAAGGAAAGTAATCTACGGAGTTTAAACATACAATGTTTTACGCTTTTGAACTTTAAGATTTTTATTTCCCTCATCATGTTTCTCAAAGAAGAAGAATCATATTAATCAATTGTGCATTTCGTATTTCCTTTCTACTTTTTTTCTTTGAGCAACTAGATAATTTTTCGTTGATGAAATTTTTCATGATCTATATACATTGAAAAACTTTCAACAACCACAAAATGAGAACATTTAAGGTCGAATAGGCAATGGAAGTAAGGTATTGGCAAGAGACTGCTGGTTTGACAAGACTTTGCATGGAATCTTGCACCCGAAATTTTTTCGATGGCTCAGATGGTTCAGAATGTAAATGCAACCAGTAAATGTTAGCGGCAGAGCAGGTCCAAGCCAAATGACCAATGGTACTTAGAAGCATAAAACCAAGTGCTTTAATTGTCAGATTAATTGTTATGTTTCATTAATTATCATCGTTAATTATCTTCATTAATTAATTTGATTTGAAGCATTTAATCGTATCAAAGGTAGTAATTAATTACAGGATGCGGGATGATGTGGTTTGCGAAGGAAAATAGTAGTATACACTATTGTTTTGTTTTGGGTTTTACATGCTACCATTGTACACTGTTGTTATTCTCCCTTGGCTCGGCAAAGTTAGCCACCGCAAAAATTTTATATACATGCATGAAAACCGAAACCAATAAATGAATGAAGCATGGAGATGAATATCATGTTGTGATACTGATCTCCATTCTCCACGATAAAGCATGTAAAAACGCTGGATGTATTACAAGCTTTTTCTATAAAGAACACCACTGGCCATTCAAGCTCGGAATTTTAGTAAGATCCAAGGGAAATTAACTGAATAAATTTGGATAAAGTCGTTTTTGTTGTAAATAGCAGCGTATACGTTAGAAAGCAAGAATGCAGACAGGTCCAGCAGTTCATACAAAGATTTTAAATACCAAATCATAGAAGCAAGAGATCGGAACCAATTTCCACTCAACTCAAGGGAACAACAAATCTCCAAAGTCGTCGGACAACATTGGCTAAGGCATGAAGAACATGAAGCTACGAGGTGAAACGTGCTTGGTTCTTAAATAAGCAGTTAAATCTCCACAAAACATCTTTGAAGGTAAATACAAAATGCGTCAATTATTTATTTTCTAGACTCTTTATTGTTTTCCCTTCTTTTATTGCATGCAATGCCTAAGTAGATACTAGTTTTTTTTTTGGTGCCTAAGTAGATACGTACTAGTTAAATAATATCATATACTAATCAATCCCCAAGAGACTTAATTTGCTCCCTATCTAAATGAGTACATCACTACAATCAGTCAATCACCTAATGTTTTTGAATCTTGTGAGTTGTGATGGATTGAACTTCAAAACTTGATATCTACACTTGATACTCCTTCCTATCCTCTTCAGTATTTAAACTCTGCTAGTTAATAATATATAGGGCCTGCGGCCCTCTTCCCTACCTAAAGGAAAAGTAATTCAAAGAAAAAAGCTAATTGGATCATATTTTCTTCACGTACGGGCCCGTAGCCATAAGCCTCGAGACCAAAAGGCCATTAGATCGTAAGCCCATAATGGTCTAATCCAACCTAGACCTCGTCTATCTGGAAACGACGATCCACTTCCGTTTGTTGGACAGGATTCCCTGTCTTAAGCAGCACTCTACCTTCTACTTTTATTTTTTTTTGGGGGGGTCAAATTCATTAATCAGTAGGAGGAGGAAAAGAAAATTTAGTAGATAGTATGCATTGATAATTTTATTTTATTTTCATCACAAAAAATAAGCGAAAAAAGAAAAAGGGAGGACGCATTGTGATAATTGAGTACATAGTTCTCCCGCTCCCTCCCAGTATTGTCTACTAATCAAACAAAGACGTATGGCGTTCTGCAATGTTCTAAGGGTCCCACTTCTCTTCCCTGTCACCACCGGAGACAGAGATCTTCATCTACCCAACGTTACCCATCCTGGGATTAAGGTTAGCTTCACTTCACTTCCTGCTTTATGTTCTTGTTCATAATGGGTGACCCATTTTGTTTTGCTTTTGGTGTTACATTTTCAATACTGTTTGTGGGTTTTTGCTGAATGCTAGGGTTGCTAATGATGTGTGTGTTTACTGGGTATTTGTTTGGTGATTGTGGTTAGTTTCTTCTTCAAAGAATGTTGTTCTCCTGCTTTCCTACCTTCTCTTTTGAAAGCCAGCCAAATTGAGACTGTATTGGTAGAGATTATAAGAAGGTAGTGCTCTAAGATCAATGTAGAGTATCTTTGTAACTATCCATTTCGTTGCTCAGTTAGTGAGTATGGAGTGTGGACATAAACTTGTTTAAGAGCTCGCAGAAGGCTGCGGCTAGTTTTAAAAGAGTTAGAATTGTTGGGTAAGAGAGGATATGCGGCGGATAAGAGTTTTGATTTGGTTTATTCCGTTTGTTCTGGGTGTTGCTTTGCAGCTGGTGGAGAAAGTTAATAGACATGAATTCAAGTCAGTTGCTCCATGTGAAATTGAAAGTTCTTTTCTCTGTAGCATGTTGGTTTCTTTTCCTCCTCATTGGCAACTATTTCCATAAATTGTGTGAATGTATAGGATGATATCCAATGTAGGTAGCCTTTTGAGCATGTATGAGAGCTATGGATGGGCGATTTCTTGTTTTTGGTGAGAAATTTTGGAGTTGTCCAGTTGTCTATTTTGATGAACCTAGAGAATCAATAAGTTTTGCTTTACTGTATCACCATTTTATGAATGGTTTACTGGGAGATATAGGATTACACATAATACATCTGGGTTTCTCAAACTTTAAGATTTGTTGTAGAGATGGTCTGTCCTTTTATCTGTTTGTTGCTTTGGTCTGCTCATTTGTTTATTTTGGTACAATTAGCTTCCAACAGACAAATAACGGTTGATAATACATCTTCTCTTCTCTTTATGGATGCTTACAAAAATAACTTTGTTTTGTATACCAGTCCATGTCTTTCACTCTTTACCAAGAAAAAAAAAAGGTGTTTTTTACCATTTTTAACTTGGATATTACGATAAAAGAACGTGTGTAGGAAAGTGATTTTGTTGTGGCGTTTCTGACAGAAGCTGTCCATGGATATAATTGTTTATTTCTCTTCATGTTCATTGATGGGTGGAGATATGGTGATTTTTTCACCTCTTTGGCATTCTGTGAGCGTTTGGTCTAAAGTTCAGTCATAAGGAGAGAAGGATCTTATATCGTATTAGTTGGGATTATATTTGTTCTGTGGAATGCACGAAGGTAGTGCAGACTGCTACTGTACCTTTAGTGGATGAAGGAAGAAATGAATTCACTAAATCCGGCTATTGGTATTTGGAAGGTGCTAGACTGCTAGTTGATAATATATTCCCAAATGATCAATCGTTGGTAGGATGTTGTCATCTAAAGTTTCATGAGGGTAAGCGGAGTAGTCGCTTGTCCAATTTCGGTGGTAGTGAGAGACTCTCGAGATATGCAGACACTAGATAATCACAGACTTGGTGCTTTGGCCAAACTTGAGTAGGTTGCAGGAGTTGGGATTTATTTCTTGAGTGACCAACAGATTGCCAAAGCTGACTGCTTGGTGTTCAATCATTGCTGCAAAAAGCTTTAGGAAATGTATAGCTTTGTAATTTGATATTCACGAAGCCTTTTGTTTTCTCTTTGCCACATCTACAGGTAACAAGGTCTAAGCAGCACAAACTACGAGCACCAGGGGCCTCTAGTGCTTCACGTAGAGATACATTGCTCTATTTAACAGCCGGAACAATTGGTGCGTTCACAATTTTCTCAACAGAACCTGCCGAAGCTCGTGAAGGGAGACTTGAGGGGAAGAAAAAGGTCATGGAGAAGCTGGAAAAGATTAGAGAGCAGGCCGGCGTATCACTGAAACCGGAAACAAAGAATACTCCTCCATCAAAAGCACAGATCAAGGAGAAACAACCTGCGTCTTTGGTACCCCCAATACCATTCCCAAATCCACAGGAAGGTGCACTTGGTTCTTTTGTTGAAGCCATCGTTCCCTAACGGATTTTGAGTGATCAGTCCACTGGCTAGTGGCAACTAATACTGTTCTATTAATCTGTGAACACAAAGTGGCTTTCTTAACTTAAATTGTCTCCAAAATCTGTACATTTCCTCGATCATGAATGAAAGAAAGATCCAAGATTTTCATTGTTCAATAAAAAAAGATTCATTATCTGCTTTGTTACAAGAACCTAAGAACTAAAACCAAATATATGAGAAGAAAAAAAAGACAACAACCTAACAAATAAGGAGAATCATCATCAGTTGATCTTCTTGTCCATGTTTTTGACAAGCTGCTTCATCTGAAACCTCCAGAACATGAAATAAGCCAAACCCAAACCCACCAAAACATAAACCCATGCATTATCATCTTCTCCACTCTCCTTCTCCGACCTCACTTCCTCTATCCCAAACCACTCCCTACCTCCTTCTCCATTCCCCAAAATACCCTCCATAACACTCCCATAGAGCACGTACACCCTCTCCTCCCTCCCCACCACCGCCGCCGTCGGGAACCGCTCCGTGTCGAGGTCAACCCGGTCATAAACCACTCCCTCCGACCAGCTGTCTGCGCTCTTCAGAAACCACGCCTTGTTCTGCGACACCACCACCACCGTGCCGTCCTTCCTCACCGCCATCCCGTCCGCCAGCGGCAGGTCCTCCGGGAGCAGCACCGTCCTCGCCGACCCGTCCTCCGCGTCCACCTTGAACAGCTTCCCCGTGTTGGTCTGCACCACCAGGAAGTACCCCTTGCTGACGTACGCGATCCCGTTGAGGCCGCAGTAGCTCTCCGGCGCGCCGCGGTCGACCGGGTGGTGGTTGAAGGCCGGCGATCTCGAGAAGACGGACGCCTCCCCGTCGGCGGTGACCTTCCAGATGAAGTTCCCCTCCGGGTACCCGAGGGAGTTGGTGACGTAGGCGTTGCCCTCGAAGTCCACCGCCAAGTCGTTGGCGACGGGGCGGCGGTTGTTGTTGTTGTCCCCGCCGTCTTCGGAGAGGAGCGGGGCGAGGAAGAGGCGGCGGCGGGATCGGAGGTCGTAGGCGGCGAGGGCGTTGAAGGGCGGGAGTGGGGGCAAGGAGTGGACGACGGCGAGGAGGCGCTGATGGATGGAGTCGACGGCGAGGCCCAAGAAGGTGGAGTTCTCCGGGAGGGAGGGGTCGGAGACGAAGGTTTCGATGACGCCGGCGTCGGAGACGGAGTGGATTGTGCGGTGGTGGAGGGAGCCGACGAGGAAGTGCTGGGCGGAGCGGTCGTAGGCGAGGCCTTCGGGGTATAGGTTTGGGGATCGAAATTTGATGATGTGGCGGCCGCCGGCTGTTACCGGAGAGATGGAGATTACAAAGATTAGGAGGAGGAGGAGGAGGAGGAAGAGCGTGATCGTGGAGGGGATTGACAATTTTGCCATTGTCAGTATTGGTTAGTGTTGCGGTTTAGTGGAGTGATAAGATAACGAGACAGCGAGTGGGATTTTATGGGGGGCATTTTTGACTTGTTGGCAGGTTTGGCCGGTCGTTGTGTAATGGATTTTTAGTTATCTTGTCCAATGGGTTGGCTTGGACCTAGCCATGTTGCATTTTTTAACAAGAGTGATTGAAATTAAATTAACATGAAAACATGTCATTAAACTCAAAAACATCTATGTTTTAGACCCAAAAAAAACCTCAAAATCATGGGTTCAAGTTTGGTTTAGGTGCCAAAACAAGTCATTTATGTGAATTGTGTTATATGCCAACTCATTAAACTCAAAAACATGGGTTCAAGCCTCCTGACGATATTGTGCCCTTCCTATACAATGATGTACAGGGATCTAATATCTTTTTGGTCGAAACCGGGAAGTATATTAGAAAATATACGTGAGCTGAATACATGGTTAGAAGTCGATAGCTCGAGTCGACTCCTATCTTATACAGGGATCTAATATCCACTGACTTGTTTGAAGTGTATTTGGTATGTAATCTTGTAAGTTTTTGCTAATGAAAGCCCGCGCGGCATAATCTTTATGCCAAAAAAAAAAAACATGGGTTCAAGTTTGGTTTAGCTGCCAAACAAGACATCTAGTCATTTACGTTATATGCCAACACTTTTTTTGATTTTGTTCTTTATTGTAAGCTATGAAATGAATAACTTGTTGCTGCTAAGATTTAGTTATACATAATTCAGTTTATCCATCGTTTTGCACCATTTCATTTCAAAGCATATCATTCTTTTTTATATAAATCATTCGAACCGTGTCAGTTATATCCCTCGATCACAAATATGACATCTATTTTTTAATTTTATATGAAGTGCTAAATGATATGGCAAAGTTAAAGCCTCATTTTCCTTGATTATTATTAACTTTTTGAACCACCATACAATCATACAATAAAGGGGATAATGGCCAATCAACTTGACTTATCTATCATATAATCATGCACGGGATTCGGGTTGGATTTGGATTAATTAGGGTTTAGCTTCGGATACTGAATAGGAAAGATAAAGAGAAAAAAAATCGATAGAAAGACTAAAACAAAAAGGGATAAAATTTGGGATCTACGTTAGTACTCCTTCCGTCCCACACAAGCTCGCGTCTTATATTTTGACACAATACTTGAGGAAACAATTAGCTTTGATTTAATTTAGATAAAATTTATTTAAATTATCTAACTTACCTTTATAAAAGATAAAAGATAAAGATAAAGAGAGGATAAATTTAAAGATAGTATTAAAAGTTATTTTGAATTGAACAAAAATAATTAAAGTTATTTAGAACTTGTAGAGCGGGACGCCAGCTATATAGGAAAAGATAAACATAAAATCAAACAACAAGACAGTTTGGCCGAGTGGTCTAAGGCGCCAGATTTAGGCTCTGGTCCGAAAGGGCGTGGGTTCAAATCCCACAGCTGTCATGTTTTTTACCCATATGTTTCGTAAACACGACACCTAATTAAGTAGGTGAACAGAAAACATGGTTAAGGTACAAAACTCCTTTCTATCAAAGACGCTGATACCGAAACTTGAACCAAATCAAAACCAAAATCCCGAAAACCAGGCAAGCCGTATATCAAATCCAAATTTCATTCTTGGCGCGGCAACTTAGATATTTTTAGTTTAAACCTGGTTTTATTACGGGAACATCACTGGGCCATTCAAGCTCGGAATTTCCTAGGATTTAGAGGACATTAACTAAATAGAAAAAAAAACTAGGTACGACCCCGAAAACACAATGGATGCAGAGGACAGATGTCTATGGCACCCTGCTATTAATATTCCATAGCTACTGTATTACATGTTCTGGGAATAAAAAAAAAAAACGTTGACAAGAATGAGACAGATAGTGTCCTTAACTAAACCACCAATACCGGACAGCAATCCTTCAGGTTTGATAACAGCGGAATCCAATATATCTGGGAACCAGTTTCCTTTCCAGCACCAGAGGACATTTCAAGAGCCATAGAAAAAGGGCACTGCCCATGGCCATTAACGGATCATCGTGTATATACCTGGAATTCTATCCTGCAAAAGCACCAAGAGAACAGCCCCTATGGTTCCAAAGAAAAGAAAGCTAAGGATAGAATCATTTTGGTTTGAACGGAAGCCAAACATAAGCTGAGGATGGAATCATTGTACACATTACAACAACTAAAGCCATGCAATGTAGGCTGTAACCAAAATGTCAAATAGAGCAGCAAAAACCGGTAACTAAAGGTTATTAAGGAAGGAAACTAGCTACGTACCACAAAATGTAGTGGCTAGCTTAATTTTTTTGGTGGAAAATTTTAGTCACTTTGTTAATCTAGTTATATTGGTGGAATTTACTTTTAATAAGATTTATTTCCTGGATTTTTTTTATTTCATTTTAATTTATTAAATCCCATTCCATAATTTTTTTTTTCAGTCATGTTTCCCATTTGTTAAATTGGTTCCTGGTTTAATCGTATTTGGGCTGTGAATTTGGAAAATAACTAAGCCCAAATGGATTATCTCTCTATTGGACTGAGCTTGTTGAAGCCCGGTTTAAAAGGTCTTAAAAAAACAAGAAAAAGAAAAGAAAAGGCAAAACTCTAGCCCAAACCCTAGGCATCTTTTTTTTCTCCGTCTCCTCCTTTCTGCTCTCTCTCCCACACAAACACCCATCACTCTCCTTCGCTACTCCATCTCTCCTCCCCACCCGCCGCCGTCTCAGCCGTGTACCGAGGAGGCTATGACGATCGGAGACAGAAGCACCTGTTCCTTCTGTCTTATCCAAGTTGGAAGAGAAATGGGGATCTGGAGGGAGCCGCTGTGGAGCAGGCTCTGGGTGAATGATGATGAAAGGTGAGATATTTGTTTTTGGACCTCTAGTAGTATGATGTGTTGATGATTTAATATTAGACTATTGTTATAAATTTCTTGTCTTTTGTGGACATTTTATGCTGTTTGTTATGCAGGTTTTAGGAATGTTTAATTGAAAATTTGAAATTACGTTTTTTTTTTTAACATATTGAAATTACGTTAAATGGTCTTTTTTCTGCTAAAGATAAGATTGTTTGTAATGCTTATGGGAAAATTAGTGGTGTTAGTAGTGTTGCCCAAAACCAACGTGACACCTAATGAAATTATGGGTTGCTTGGGAACTTGGAATACGGAGAACAAACTTTCAAATTTCTTTTCTCGACGAACGAAAACTTACCAATTGGTTAATATATTCGTTAGGTTTCAATTCTCTAGTGGTGCATTAGTGCAGAGGTGTCACAAGGATTTTTCTTGCGTGATTATTGCTCTCGTGCTCCTGCTTTCCCTTTATTAACTTCTCAGTTTTTTTTTAATTTATTTTTTCAATCTAGTTTCTAACTCAAATGCCAATATCGTTGATTTTGTTAGGTTACATGGCTGTGGTAATGAAAACTTCAACCTGAAGAAGTTTTGGAGTTGCTAGGTATTACACAAGTGGTTCTTCTCGGTTTGTTGGTGATTCTGTACCTTTTGGCCAAAATATTTGGAATAGAGAGAAGAAACAACATGTTTGAGAGTAGCAAGATGTTTGTTACTCCTCCACAACAAAGAGATATGTGAAGAGTTGAATTTAGGAATGGAGAGAGATTTGAATGGAGGATTATATTATTGGGCATTGTTCTAGCTAGAGTTTGTATGAGGATAATGATATTTCATCAGCCTCTCCACACCGTTTATCACTTTGTATTTTTAGTTGAATTTTTGTAGCAACTAATTGGATTCTATATCAGAAAAAGAAAAAAAAATATTATGATTTAGCCTTGAGGACAGTTAGAAGGGAGGCTGATTTTTTTGTATTTGATAGATTAACACAAAAGCCGGTTGGCAGTAGTTTTTTTGGTCTAAGGTTGGTTATTAGATTTTAACCCCCTCATACAATTATATGCATGAGCAGTGCGGTGACAATTTTGGACAAAATAAAAAAGTTTTGTGACAATTTCGAAATATCGCCCATTACATCCAAATGTTTTCCCTTTTTTTTTTTTGTACATTGGAATCCTAATCCCACAACCCCCCATCCTAAGCCCCCCCCATACAATTATATGCATGAGCAATTCGGTGACAATTTTGGACAAAATAAAAAAGTTTTGTGACAATTTCGAAATATCGCCCATTACATCCAAATGTTTTCCCTTTTTTTTTTTTTGTACATTGGAATCCTAATCCCACTACCCCCCAAAACACCTACTGAATTCAGTCTAAAGGTTTTGTAATATTATTTGCTTTTGGCATAGTTTTCTAATATTATTAGTTTGATGCCAGAGCGCGATTGAAATTGGGCTCTCATGGTAGCACCGGCATAAAGAAGAAAAATAAAACCTGAAACCAAACATTTTGGAAATTACTATTATTGCAAGTTCTACTTCTCTGAATCTGGAACCAGTTTTTCAATTGACATATCATTGAGTTTGTATTCTGACAGGGCCATAAATATTTTTCATAGACAGTAAGCCACCATTTCCAAACTATACGATACAAGTATTTAAATGCCAGAGAGCAAAATTTACATGCAAAACCGTTTTGTATTGTAAAAACACACTTGCCCCATTTAATCATCTTGGGTTTCTTTCTCCCACTAATAGATCACAAGCACAACCAAATAAGAAACATGAACAGAGTACGCAGATAAGGTAGAAAACTAACTCCTTTCTATCATATCTTTGATACCGATACTTGAATCATATCAAAACATGAACAGAGTACGTAGATAAGGTAGAAAACTAACTCCTTTCTATCATATCTTTGATACCGATACTTGAATCATATCAAAATCAAGATCCCGAAAACCAGACAAGCCAATACAAGGAGGAAATTTTGGTTGAAATTGTGACATTTTTAGACTTTGATACCGAGATTTTGGGCAGTTCATAAAAGAAAGCAAGTACGATTAACGAAAACAAAGATTGGATGCAGAGCTCGGGACCAATTTCCACACAAAGCTAGGAACAGCAAATCTACAGAATCAAATGGGGGGACAGATGTCCATGACACCCTCCTATTATACTACAAACAGATCTATGCCATATGTTTCAAGGCATTATATAGCTACTGTATTAGTATTACATGTTCTGGGAATAGAAAAAACATTGTCAAGAATGAAATTACTTTCCTTGACTAAAACATCAAAACCAGACAACAATAGTCTTTCAGGTTTGCTAACAGCAGAAGCCAATATAGCTGGGAATCAGTTTCCTCTCCAACACAGCCCCAAACGCCTTTCACGCCATAGAAAAAGGGCACTGTCCCGTGGCCATTTGCCTCCAAAAGCAGGGGACCATCGTGTATATACCTGGAATTCTATCCTGCAAAAGCAACAAGAGAACAGCCCCTATGGTTTCCAAAGGAAAGAAAGCAAAGGACAACAACTAAAAACATGCAACGTACGTAAGCTGCAACCAAAATTCCAAAAAGAGCAGCAAAAACCGGTAACAAATTTGAATAGCTAGTTTCCTTCCTTATTCTAACAGCACCAAGAGAACAGCCCCTATGGTTCCAAATAAAAGAAAGCCAAGGACAATAACTAAAACATGCAACGTACATAAGCTGTAACCAACTTTCCAAAAAGAGCAGCAAAAACCGGTGATCAAAATGTAGTGATCTGCTTACGTCCTTAACTGCAAAAGCAAAACCACTAGCTCATGACCCTGGTCTTTGCCAGCTTCGTCTGTTATTTACCTTTTTTTTTTTTCTCAGGTTCCTGAATAAACATAGTAATTCACTGACACCACATTACTCTCCCTTACTCACTCAGACTCCACCAGCAACATTTAATTTACTTTACTGTTGCAACGGTAATATTTAATTTACTTTACTCTTGCAGGTAATTATAGAATGCAGTCCTTCAACTACCCATGGCCATTAATTAGAAACAGAACATCTCAAAAGTTGACCTGATGAAGAATTCTGTTGCTTTTATTTGACCCATTCAGCAAAAAGCACCAAGAAAACATGGCCATAAGACTCCAAAAGCAGGGGATGATCTGTAATACCTGGAATCTTTTCAGCAAAAAAACATAAGAAAACAGTTCCAAAGAAAAGAAAGCTAAGGGTAGAACCACTGGTGGTTGAAGTTAAGTAAACGGAAACCAAACATAAGCCAAGGTTAGACTTAGAACCATAGTACACATTACAACAACTAAAAACATGCAATAGTACACGCACAGGATTGTCTGTAACCAAAATGTCAAATATAGCAGCAAAAACCGGTAACTAAGGTAAATATAGGAAATACTTACCACAAGGCTAGCTTATTCAGGCCAGGAAAACAAGAAAAAGAGCAACAGAAAAAATTTAGCTGCAGGTACCCAGAAACGATGGATCCCAAATGTTTAAGAGTATAGAACATCGTGTGTAATACTAACAACTCCAAGTTATATATATCTCTTCTGTTTTTTTTTTTTTTTTTTTTAAGAGCAAACATGGAGATGCTATAGGAATTACACACGAAGTTCCATCCTCTAGTGTGTAATCCTTGGAAAAAAATTAAATAGACAGACTAATCGAGAGAAAAGAGTATAAAACATTCGTGTGTAATCCTAGCAACTCCAAGTTATCTTCTGTTTTTTGAAGAGTAAACATGAAGTTGCTAGGGATTACACACAGATGTCCATCCTCTTGGAGTGTGGATATACATATATCTGTCTACTTGTGAGAATACTAATTGAGAGAGAAAAATCATAAACACACAGCTCTATTGAGAATGAACACTCTGGACTCTGAACGGAGCTACTTGAGTGTCTACTTATACTAGTCCATTACCCTCACTTTGAACTGGTTTTGCTATTTTTTTTAAAAGAAAATTCTCAAGCTCCCCCCATTGCTTCACTGACACCACATCACTTCCCCATACTCAATTCCACCGGTACCATTTACTGTTTCAACTGTAATATTAATTTACTTTACTGAAGTAACTGGTAAGATCTAATTCACTCCTACAACTACCCATTGCCTCGGACAGGTAGCAATCAAGAGGCTCTTCTCAGTAAGAATCATGGGGTTCTTCTCCTGCATTCTCTCTGCACATTCTATATATTATATGGTGTTCTTTTTTTTGTGCACTGATATCTTGCCAGCCCACGTTGACATCTACCGGCCCAGACGAATTTACGGTGTTATTCTTTTAATCAAACTCCACTGGTTTGACTAAATGGATATGGGCCCTCTTGTTTTTTTTCTGGGGCGAATGGGCCCTCTTTGTTGTCTGTAACTACTGTTGCATGTCGACATACAATCCCATGCACGTAATTGAGTTTATGCAGCCTCTTTTTACACCCCAAAAAAGAAAAAGAAAAAGAAAAAAGGAATGGAAATTAGGTATGCTTAACATAATAAGAAAAGTAAATTAATGTAGTAATTCAATGTAATAGACCCGAAAAGAAAATAACCCGTTGGAAAAAATTTTACCGGGCTTCAAAAGCTAATATATTAGTCAAAACTCCTATGGGCTTTTCGGACACCCACATACAAGCGGTAAGAGGGGAAAAAAAAAAAAAATCAGACCGAACCCAAATTATAAAAGAGAAACCATACCAGTAGGAGACGGTGAAAAAAAAAAAAAAAACCAGAGGGTTTAATTACACAGCATACGTTAATTAATTCTTTCGTATCTTTTTCCTCCCTATACTCCACCGCTCTCTTTTTCTCTTCCAATTCTGTGATTTTTTTAGCGCTGACTAGAAGAAGAAGAAGAAGAAGAAGACGACTGGAGAGATGACAGACCGATCAAACACGCGTATAGCCATATTGAAACCCGATCGGTGCAAGCCCAATAAGTGCAACCTGGAGTGCAAGAAGACTTGCCCCATCGTCAGGAGCGGTCGGCTTTTTTTTTCTCTTTGTTTTGTTATCAAAATTCCTTTGTTTGGCGACTTAATTAATCCCTACATAAATTCAATTTCATATGTCTAATTCGCTGGTCACCTTTTCAGTTATTTTTTTTAGAATCCCAAAGTTGCGTTTGTTTCTGTGTATTGTATTTTATGTTTGAATGTAGCAAAAGTTTTTCGATTTTTAAAATAACGCTAAATTTTTTGGTGTTTTTTTTGTGTGGCACTACAGGGAAGCGTTGCATTGAGGTGACTTCTGCTTCTAAGTCTGCTATAATCTCTGAGGAGCTCTGTGTTGGTTGTGGTCTCTGTGTTAAGGTAATTCTACCTTCTTCTTTTTTCTAGGTTTGTTTCGGTTTCGGTTCCTATAAGGGATGTGTTTTTTTTGGTTTTGTTTTGTTGCTTTCACTGATTTGAATTATAATTCTTATTCTTCTTCCTGTGATGGCAGAGATGCCCCTTTGGAGCAATCGAGATCATCAATTTACCCAGGGGTTTGGACAAAGAGACTACCCATCGTCATGGCCCCAATTCCTTCAAACTTCACAGGTTAGATTGGATTCTCCCCTTGTAAAAAAAATTATACTCCTGTTCAGATTTTCGCTGGAAGTTGATAAATATGCTTGTTATTTGTAATCGCAGGTTACCTGTACCCAGACCAGGGAAAGTTCTTGGCTTGGTTGGAACCAATGGTATTGGCAAGTCAACCGCTGTTAAAATCCTGGCAGGAGAAATCAAGCCAAATTTGGGCCGTTTCGATGTATATATGCCTCTGTTGCCTTTTTTCCCTGTTTTAAATGATGCATCAGTGATTATTTTAGGGGCCTCTTTAGCGTTTTTGATATTTGTATGTCCTTTGCAGAATCCTCCGGATTGGCAGGAAATTCTGACATACTTTCGAGGGTCTGAGCTGCAGAATTACTTCACCCGTTTTGTGGAAGATAATCTGACGGTATCTTTTTTTCAGGACACACTTATTGTATTAAGTTCCTTTGATGATGGGTGGCACACGAATTACTATCTTGTTTAGTCATCATGATCACCAGCCAACACTCGCTGGATAGATTAGTTCTGTGATTGTTTGCCTATGAAGACTCAGATATTTAGTCAGTAGTCAGGCCAGCCATTCCACTTAGTTGAAATTTAGACATGTATCAGGTTAAGCATGTCATTTAAGTTGCATCGTCTCTGATGAAATTGTTTTTGGTTCAGATTAAAGTAAAACCTCAGAATATTGATAACGTCTCCAAAAAAGCTCGAGGCAAGGTGCAGAAGTATCTTGACCAGAAGGATGAGAAAAATTTGAAAGCAGAACTTTGTGATGCCCTCGACTTGAACCAGGTCACGGATCGTAATGTGGGGGATCTCTCTGGTGGAGAGCTCCAAAGATTTTGCATTGCTATTATTGCCATGCAAAATGCAGAGGTATATATGTTCGATGAACCTTCAAATTTCCTTGATGTCAAGCAGAGGCTTAAAGCTGCCCAAGTTATCAGATCCTTGCGCAGACCTGATAGGTTTGACCTTATTCATTAGTTAATTTGTAAACACTTCCCCTTCGATTTCTACCATGGGGTTAATTACTTCATTCTCTTTTTACGCAGCTATGTGATTGTGGTGGAGCATGACCTCAGTGTGCTGGATTATCTATCAGATTACATTTGCTGCTTCTATGGTCAGCCAGGTGCTTATGGTGTTGTAACTCTTCCCTTCTCTGTGCTAGAAGGAATCAATATATTTTTGGCTGGATTTGTTCGTACCGAAAACCTGCGATTCAGAGAGGAATCTTTGACTTTCAGGGTACGTCCTCCTTTGCCGTTTCCTCTGTTTTCTCTAATTGGTCTAGTATCTATCTCTACTCATTAAGTTTATTACTTTTCTCTAGGTCGCTGAGACTCCAGAAGACAGCGTGCAGATAGAAACATATGCACGGTACGGATATCCTACCATGTCTAGAACTCAGGGGAGTTTTAGGCTAACAGTTAGAGAGGGTGAATTCTCTGACTCTCAAATTATCGTTATGCTTGGAGAAAATGGAACTGGGAAGACAACATTTATCGGCATGCTGGTACTTATAATTAATCAGTATCTTTTTTTTTCATATTAATATAAGGTGTGCCTCCTCCTGATATCCCCAGAATTTGTTTGACAAGTATTTGTTTGGCTACATGCAGGCTGGTTTAAAGAAACCTGATGAGAACTTTGATCTGCCAGAGTTCTTTGTATCATACAAGCCCCAGAATCCAAAGAGCAAGTCTCAACGTAGTACTGTCAGATCCTGGCTGCTTGAAAAAATAGGTGATGCATGTACTCATGCACAGTTTGTATCAGACGTGATGAAACCGCTTCAAATTGAACAACTAATGGATCAAGAAGTAGTGAATCTCTCTGGTGGCGAGTTGCAAAGAGTTGCATTATGTATCTGCCTTGGGAAGGTAAACACACTTATCTGGCATACATTCATCCGTAATGGTTAATTTTTTAACGTATTTCTTTTGTTATTGAATTTTTTACTTTAATGTGTCTGGAGAGGAGTTCAGATACAGTCCGTAGATTGCTACAGGGTTTTGTGGTCATTTGACATGGCTAATGTTTCTGTCACTTGGAATATGTAATGTCTTGCCTTGAAGGACCTGGCTTTTGATCTTTTTTTATGTGTTCATTCCCTGTTTTGGGACTCTGTATAAT
This sequence comes from Turnera subulata, assembly GCA_028386065.3. NCBI lineage: Eukaryota > Viridiplantae > Streptophyta > Magnoliopsida > Malpighiales > Passifloraceae > Turnera > Turnera subulata. The sequence goes on along the minus strand of JAKUCV010002243.1, from coordinate 95,038 downwards.
GTGGATTGACAAGTTTCTATAATTATAAATGAAATCACTAACATACTTTTGGGTGGAATGGTCATTGCTGCTGCATATTGTTTTTAATCTAGTCCCGCTAATGGTGTTGTCTTATTGATGCAGCCTGCAGATATCTATCTGATTGACGAACCAAGTGCTAATCTTGATTCCGAGCAGCGTATAATTGCTGCAAAAGTCATAAAGAGGTTTATCCTTCATGCACAGAAAACTGCATTCGTGGTGGAGCATGACTTTATAATGGCAACGTACCTTGCTGATAAAGTTATTGTGTTTGAGGGGAAGCCGTCTGTGGACTGTACAGCAAACGCTCCTCAATCTTTGTTGACAGGGATGAATCTTTTCTTATCTGTAAGCTCCGCAAACTGTTTTGATTGCTTATTTGTGTTTTTACACATGCATTAGTTAGGTACCTCCTAATTCTTAGCAGATTGTATTAGAATAAGCCGTTTCTGTAATCTTTTTATACGTATTCCTTTGTTTGGTGCTGTCTAGTAAGTTCCTCGCTAGAACATATATACTCTGTTAACTGGTTACTGCATAAAGATCTTTTTAAAGTAAAATTTTACTTGGTCTTTCTTAACATTAATAAGAGTCCTCTCCCTCGTTCATGCACCTGAATTTGATATGTACTGATTCCAATTCTTTTCTGTTGGCACTTTGATTCAGCGCCTGGACATCACATTCAGGCGGGATCCAACCAACTTCCGCCCAAGAATCAACAAGTTGGACTCAACAAAGGATAAGGAGCAAAAAGCTGCGGGATCTTATTATTACCTAGACTAACATTGGCTTTCTTCAAGTTCACATCATTCTATGCTTCCCGGCTTCAGGCTCCGCGCCATTCAGTCCTTTCTGCCATCAGGATCGGCACCTTTCTGCCATCAGGATCGGCACCTTTCTGCCATCAGGATCGGCACCATTCAGTCCCTGCCGCCCTCAGGTTCTGCATCATTCACTCCTTCCGGCAATGTACCGAGGTATGTATTGGGTGTCAATCTTATATTCTTCCACCCGTGTTGCTGTTGCCTAGAGAATGACTGGAGTTTCTAATTTTATTTGCTGTTGGTGTGCAGAACACAAGAGCACCAGGCTGAGAAGACTCGCGATCGAGACCGGTGGACCAAGTTGTAAAATCCTTGGACAAAATATTCAGAGAACGTCTCGCTGATGAAGAGGATGCTCATCCTGGCTGCTCTTGTTACATTACTCCTCTAGCTTGTCTTTTCTTCTCGTTTACCAGTTTTGTGAATCATATTATTGACTAGAGATTTATTTTTGGGCATTTTCTAGACGCAGTGCTGCATTTAACGAGATTCCTTTGTTCAGAGGAACGGCAGATTCCTCTGCGGCATAGTATTTTGGATCATCTATGTTATCATAGTTTTTAATGCATCCATTCCTGGGTTGAATTGTTGTTGAAACAGAGGTGATTTCCTGTTTGAATTGAACCACCCATATCATTTGGTTGCAGCCCCCATAACTCAATAGTTATTGTTTTGTTTGTTTCCAATGCGTGTTGGTTTTGGGTATAGATGACAAAATCGTTTTGGGAGGTTGCTGGCTCAAGGGTAATCAGTAATCAAAATCATACGTCAGCGATCTTATATCTCCAAATCTTGAACGATTTCCAAATGTAAAATCCAATTCGCAATATTTTTTCCCTGAACTCCACATCCCAACAATAATCTAATATTAACGTGGGAGTCCCTATCAACTATCCTTCCCATTAAGATCGAACCTTGGTGCTACATGTACATGATAATTTTTTTTTTTGTCGACATGACAAATTATACAGGATGATGAACCCCACACTTTCATAAATTGGGCAAACATTAAACATAGTGCTATAAGAGTCTATCATTAATGTCGTCAGTAACGAAGACACTATAAAGAAAATGGGAACATTAGGAATTCCACAACTCGCATCACACCCTTGGGGGGGAAGGGGAATATAAAAATCACCAAACAATAGACCAACAGCATCGCAACCAACCTCAGATTGCCAACTAAAAAGAAAAGAAAGAACATCAATTTTTGGGATGGCAAAGGCCACCAGGGCAGCAGCATGCCTGTGCATTTCTTCTGTCAAAGGCAGTTCTTCAAGACGCATATGCTTTTCTGATCCTTAGACATGATTGGTAGAGGTAAATGTAAATCTCCTTAACTGCGTAGAAAACGAAAGCGGGAGGCACCTTGTTCATGTAATAAGATTGCAGGGCAAAACCGGAAAAACCAAAAATAAAAAATAAGAAAAAGAAAGCACAACAAAAGTACAAAACAAAACAACTAAAGATTAGGGTAGTTGCGATACGATAACAACCCGGTGACGAATCAAACTTGCAGAAGCCGCGAGGATCCGTAGTTTCAAAGAGTATAGAAACATCATGTGTAACCCCAGCAATTCTACTACGGGTTTTCTACCTTTGGAAGGCGAAGAAGAAAAACCAACAACTATAGAATTACCAGGGATTACACATAAGGTTCCATACCCCTTTAGGAAAGAAGACAACCCAGAGCAGAGCAAATAGTGAGTGATTAAGAGTAGATCTGGTGTGTCTGATTGATCTAATCAGTACCCTTCTTTTAGGGAAGAAAAAACCTAGTGGGTTTCAAAGGCTCCACCGCTCACTTGTTTGTTTTTATCACATTTGGTTAAAGAACTTGTGGGCGTGGCTCGACCTTTTATATTGGTCCTCATAGAGAGACTGGAGGATTCCCTGTTTCGTCTCTTCATTGACTACTAGTACATCGAAACCCTAACCCTTTGCCCTACATGTTGAAAAGCCCATTAGAGGGCCGAGCCGGCCCAAAGTGTGAATATCAATATTCGGGAAAAGGTTAGATACTAAGTTGCAATAAGGATTACTGAAAACATAAAAGAAGTTGAGAGGAAGAGAAAATACAACTCAAAAAGTAAGTTTGTAAAGAGTAAAAACTCCCAAGAAGCGAAGCGATGGATCCATGGTATTAAGAGTATAGAAACATCATGTGTAATTTCTAGCAATTCCAAATATGTTTTGTTATGTGTGCTTTCAAAGGCACGAAACAAACCCGTTGGAATTGCTAGGAATTACACATAAGGTTCCATCCTCTTTAGAGAAGACGCCGCAAAGCCTTTTGTTTATCTCCATATTTTGGTAAAGAACGCAACGCCCTACCTCTCTATTTATAGTGCTTAATAGAGAGAGTATATTCCTATTCTTTTTCCAGTAACGCCGCGCTCGCGGTAACCCTTATCATTATGACCCCACCACGGACCTGGGCCGGCCCAAAACCTCATACCACATTCGCATTATCGGCCCAAACAGAAATACTACCAAACAGTAACAGTTATTGCCTTAGCCTACATGCCGTTACTGTTTTGCGCCACTAATTTTCTCCCTTATCTTGTGCCACTAATCTCTCTTTATCAGCTATCAAGAGATCTTTTGTAGGGGGAATTCGTCTTTTTGGGCAAATGTACGTGAGAGTCAGAGGAGGTAGACAAGGTCCATGGGATCTTTTTCTTTTGTGATGTTGATGCTAGACAAATCTTTCTAATCACAAGAAAATTGTTCTCTATAATGTTACGTGCTTGGTTTTTCTATGTACTGCAATTCCACGTGTTGAATAGTCTATCCAAGAGGGCAAAGCGTCCACCAATACTCGGGTTTCATTAGACTGCCAGCACAGCGCAGCTGATTGTCTAGATTCTTCAAACTAATCTTGTCACCGCCTAATTAAGTAATTAATCTCTTGCATTATTTGAAAACAAAACATAACACCAATCCTGACTAATCTAGTGCTCGTAAATAGTTGCTGCTTATGCACTCTTGCTTACTTGAATCTTTGAGACCAAATTGATGCGAACCAAAAAAATATCCAAGATTGAGTCGATAGTTGCCCCACGAAAGAACTGATAGGACTTGGGAGATGCAAATAATTGGCAGACGCTTTTGATGACTGATTACTTACGTGTCACCAACCCACATCCCTAATCATCAATCAACTTAGACTGTTTTACACCTCACTCTCATTTTTTATTGGTAAAGTGGACCCTCCCCTCCCTTTCATGTGCTATGACTCAACACAAAGCACGAGAAGCCTCCAAAGCCAAGAAAATATCCAAAAACCACAGAAATATCTACCTTCCTCTTATCAACTTTGTCACACAACTAAAAAGAAAGAGAACATATCTATTCCCGAACATTCCAGACCCTCAATCCAACTTCCTCATATCTCCTGTCCAAAAAAGAATCTTCGCCCCTCACCTTAGATATTTTTCATCTTTCGGGTCCATTTGCATTGGTTTGTATGGTCCAAAATTCGTGTCTCATCTTTCTCGAATCTTACCTTTCTCCGACCGCCACTAACATCTTTATATATAATCTCCCTCAACCGCGGCTTTCATTGTCAGGAGTACTAATGCTTGTCCACCATCAAAATTTTTGGTTGTTTCATTAAACCCGCAAAGCAGTATACATAACCCCGATAGAGATATACGTAGTTCAAGATACAAAAGTATCTCGGGGTTCTATAGGGAGTGCACAAAGCAGTATACATAACCCTGATAGAGATATACGTAGTTCAAGATACAAAAGTATCTCGGGGTTCTATAGGGAGCGCAGTTTTGTTGCATTTTGGAGATGGAGGTTGGGCAGGAGATGTGTCCTTCTTACTATAGCATTCTTGGGGTAAGCTCAGAGTCTTCCATTGAAGATATAAAACGCGCTTATCGCAGGCTTGCTATGGTAAGTGGTGCAAAGAGAAACAGATCATGTAGGGAGGGTTGCTTTAGAGTGGAATTTATTTTGGGAAGCTAACATGTAGTTCTGGGTTGCTGATTGTTTGTGCAGCAATGGCATCCTGATAGGTGGACAAAAACCCCTTCTTTGTTAGGAAATGCTAAGCGCAAATTCCAGCAGATTCAAGAAGCTTATTCAGGTAAGTTTTTGTTAAGGTTACTTCTACCTACCTCCGGTTTTAATGGTTTGTTTAAAGAAAAGAACTTTTCTTTTTTTGGTTCAGGAGGATGTGAATGTGTGAATAATTACTCGTTCTAATTTGCTCTCTCTTTGTTTCTTGTTGTGACAGTTCTATCAGACCAGAGAAAGAGGACATTGTATGACGCAGGATTATATGACATAGATGATGAGGAAGACGAGGTGGGTCTAGTTGATTCCTTTCTTTGGCTCTGGTTGCCCCTGCTGCAATATTAGTAGTACGTTTTCCGCCATCTTCTGAATTGCTGACAATTGGGTCGTTTCCTTTTGTGTCCAGGGTTTTTCTGATTTCTTGCAAGAGATTTTGTCATTGATGGCTAAGGACAGGAAAGAGGTATGTGTAAGTAACAACTGGGAATTGTGTTATTTCCCCGCCAAATTGGTTGATGCAATTGCCACTGTATCGTGTGATTGCTTCAAAAAAGTATTGTCTTATCATAGAGCACGCAGATCCTGTTCTTGTTAGCATTTTTGGTGGGTGTGTTGTGGCAGGGAGAGTGAACCTATGTCAGAATTTTCTTGTGAGCGAGAGGGTAGGAAGGAAATTTGGGATGACAGTCCTAGGAAGTTTTTCTCCTCGAGGTGGAATCAGTTTTCCATTTATTTCCCATATACTTGAACCCTTTGATTCGGAGTCGGGGTTTATACTCAATCTATGATATCAGGATACGCATTCTGAATTCTGTGAAAATTCTGTCAAGTAGACATTTTACACCTTAGCTTAATTAGATATGCCACTATGCTTTGGCTTTGTGTGTTCAGTGGTGGGTACCAAGTGGCATTAGTTTTTGCGTGACAAAGATTTTGTCTGGGAGTAACAGTAGTTTCTTTTGTCTAGAGGTACAGGGAATATTGATTGATACTAATTGTTTAAGTTATCTGATATCGTGGGATATGACTTGTCAAGTTGGTAATTGCTACCATTTTGCATGGAATTCCAAACACTGCTAGAAGGCAAACAACTTCGTGGACATTCTTTTGTGTAGGATTTAATTCCTCAGGTCATATCAATCATCTGCAAAATTCTGACCGGGTCTGGAAATTTCTCTTGGCCGATATTTTGCTGTTCTAACAATATCCATCTTTTGACGTGAAACCCACAGGAGAAGAAGAGCTACAGCATGGAGGAACTGCAATCTATGTTTATGGAAATGGCACAAGGATTTGAATCTTCATGGTATTATGGCCCTCCAATTGTTAATGATTCCGGGCCCTCAAAAAGGGCAAGATGCGACTCCAATGGGATGATGAGCAGCAATGGTTCACATTTTAGTGTATCAGGCTGGGGCATGTATGAGACAAGCAGCTACTGAAGATCAAGGTTTTTGCTTGCGACAACACCTCAATGAGACAGTGGAAGATGATTACTACTTTCTTTTTGTCTTGAGTGAGTTGTGATGTTGAGTAACCAATTTTGAGAGAATTTGTCCGGTCAAGCTCACCGAAAGGGATACATATTAATTAAGCCCGATGATGGCAGGCGTCGACTAACCTTTTCTGTGTGGCCTAAAGGATATGCACAACAAAATGCTCTAGCACAATCCTTTGATTGTATGTGCTCCTTCTGCTACGAAGCAGACTGTAAAGATTTCCACGAAATGTACAAGGATTGGCTTGTTTTTTGGTTTTGAAAGTATAAATAACTTCCGTGTACTGTGGTTCAAAGCTGCCGTAGGGCTATCCTCATCCTTCGCTTATTTGGGTTTTCATAAGCCTGGGCCAACTTTGCTGTTTTAAGTTGTTGGATCTTTGTTTAATGGACCGATGGGCCTAAAATTGATATGGGTATATAGTGGCCGTTACCTACTACGGCTGCGGATCAAGTCCAACAGCTCAAAAGGAAACAGTTCACTGGGCTGATTACGTACAATAAATTATAAACTGTTCTTTCAAATGGCAAGAACTGAAAATCATGCATCAATCAAAACGATATGCCCCGAGGAAAACAATCCCATTTCGTTTCCGACAATGCCTCCCAGTTTAATTTTTTTGTCCCGACTGCTAAAACAGGACACATAAAATATTCTACATGTGAAAGAAACATCAAAGTTTTATACGTTCATGTTGTAAGGAGGAGTTAACGATAGTAAGTCGCCCATCAAACTTAAACAATTAGGTAGGAGCATATTTTTGGCACATATGTTATTCTTTTTCTTAATTTTGTTAGTATAAAAAAAACATTAACAAAATTGGTTTCCTGGTTCATCAATTACTCTGTTTCCTGATTAATCCCGCGTTTCCCCTAACCTTTATTAAGTAGCGATGATATAGGGGTTAGAAAAGAAAAATCTCGAACCTCGAAAGGTGTTGTTTCCTAGTACAGTCACGACTTTGCAGGAGACAGATTGTGTTTCGTAATGGTATTTCTTCACTGCAACGTTTTAAAAAAAAAAAAAAAAGACAACAATAGCAATTAACAGAGTTTTGGAATTCCTGAAAAGGGAAGGAGTTCCAGGCCAATGCAAAAAGATGGAACACAAATGGAATTTTCTTTATGGAGTCAATTAATGCAGCAAGCTAATGAAGGAAGAAGGCATTGTATATAACTCATATCCCACACTTAATCACCAAAAACCCTAACAAATATTCACAGTTTAGGTGGAAGAAAATGAAATTCTATCACTCTTCCGTGCTACACATGTCTCTGGTTATCTTCACACTTGCTCTTTTGGTACCGGTTCAAGGGTTACAATCAGATGTCAAATGCGCGCCATGCGATTCAAATCCCCCGCCACAGTCCCCGCCACCACCGCCACCGTCACCGCCTCCACCACCACCTCCCTCACCACCACCACCTCCACCATCATCACTATCATCACAACCATCATCCCCATGTCCACCTCCACCTCCACCGCCACAGCCACAGCCACAGCCACAGCCAGCGCCAGCTTTGCCGTGGTTGCCATCACCACCAGCGGGTCATTTCCCTCCACCCCCACCGGCCAGCCTGTACACTGTTGACAGTGGCGCCGGCCAGACTTTGATTGGCTTCACGATTTTGCATGTGTCTCTATTGCTAGGATTGTTGTTAAGATTTTAGCTACGTTTTCTTTTTGTTAAAGTAATTGAGATGCTCTCCCCACTTCTAGTGTTGATCTTTTTTTGAACGCTAGTCTATCAATGATCTAATCAATTGTTTTTGTTTTATTGGTTTTCATTGTCTTTTTTTTTTTTTTTGACCTTCTTATTCTGTGACCTTTTCAACACGAACCATATTCTGTCTTGTGTTGTTCTTTTTCGTTTTTTAAAGGTTCAAGGCTTCCCCTCCTCTTTTTGATTCCACGCTGCTTCGACGACTTGTAGCCCTTAGGGGGTATTCTTTCCTTTCCTCGCATTTCTTTTCTGCGTTTTAGCTATTGGGCACTGTGCGGTTTTACTAAGTAAGGAGTCGTGTTAATGGGCCAAAAAGTGGTGTACGTTGGGTCCACCTAGGCCTGGAACACACTAGAGATAGGGAGGCTGTCGAGTCCAGCAACACTGGACGCAAAAGGATATAAGTTCGTAGGTTATGTTATTTGTATGCAAGAACCGAAAATCATAGATCACAAAAGATTAAAGCGAGAGGATCATCCAGTTTCCTTGATAAAAAATCAGTGATTTTTTTTTTTTGCCAGAATGCTTAAATTGATAGCCTTTTATGAATTAAATGGAATCTTAGATTTAGTAACAAAAGAGAATAATATCCCTCGTATCTAGCTAGATACAGAGATAGTAAAAGATTGATTGATCATTTAATCAAAGATGCCGCGTTATAATATAGATGTCTCTAGGAAGGGAAATGGTTATATATAACTCACTACTGTTGGGTCCTCATTATTTCCTTTATAACATAAAACAGGCAAAAAAGATATATTATTTCGTTTCCAATTCTAGCCAATCCATACGTCTTGTCATTTCCCAGTGATGGATATGGTATTGAAAAAACAGAATTCCTAAAGAAACGAACAACAATGCTTAACCCACTAAAATTTTTTTTGAGAAGGAACAGAAATGGAGTTCCCTTGCGAAGTCAATGCAGCAGCCAGCCAAGCCAAGGCACACTCTATATTAAGTCCAATTAGTATACCATATTCTCCATATCTGATGAAATTCCTCCCACTATGCTGAAGTAATAACAATTGGCCTAATGTAATCCTTTTTTTTTTGGTCGAACTAATGTAATCCATATAGACCATCAAATCCAATTATCAAGATCATCACTCCCTCCCTTAGGCATCGTTTCTGTAGTTTCTCCACTTCTTTTCAATCTTTCTGTGATTGATTTTGTGAACGGTATAGGATGGAATACATGCGTGGCTTGTACAAATTTGCGTGATGGGCTTAAGCCTTAATGATATGTACGGGCTTCTTTGGAATCTTAATGGTCTGGGCTGATCTGTATTATCGGTTGGTCAGACCGGAATCCGGCGGTCTGTTCGTTTTGTTCTGGTCTTATTTTGCTATTTACCTCCCCCAACACAGAAAAATAACTCTTTATTTTTGCAGAGTTGCTATAGCTTCACCTTTGATAACAGCACATGGCTCATTTTCTAAATTAATTAATCATCAGAACAAATATATGTGTATCAAAAAATAGAAGAAGATAGCTAATTTCTCACTGATTTGACTAACAACGATTTTGAGCATAATTGGTCAGTGGTTGAACAACAAAACCAACTACAGATTATATTATGCGTAAAATCTGAGTTCTACTGGTACATATTTTTAGCTCTCCAATATATTCCTCAATCATTGATATCGAGAATCTACATGGGGATTAAACAAACCCTTAATTATTTCAAAGCCAAAAGTAATGCTTATACATAAATTAAGCTGCATGATCCTGAAAAATGACTAGGAAACTGAGAAAGAAAAAGGATGGAAGATGCTTAAAGAAAATGGGTCGGTGGCTCGGCATGTTGGGTTGCTAGCCAGTCTCCTCTCATCATGTACTACTACTGGCCTAAGATTAATGTCACTTGAAGTTTACATCATTTTTTGTCCCCCTGTTTTCATAACCTCGTGTGAACATTTGCTTCCGTTTTTTTCAAGCTGAAATCCAAGCTACCTAACGTTTTTCTTTTCACTTTTCTCTCCTGCTTACCTTAAGTATGCCCCCTGATCAATAGTGTGGAATATTATAGTCACTTTCCCTTTTTTTTTCTTGTTGTCCTATTTTTTTTTTTAAAAAAAAAATCGTTCATTTCATCCATTTATTTTGTCGACTGGGAAAAAGAACCCATGTGCGGTGTGAAATATAATTAAATTTCCTACTAGAGCCCGTTGAAAATGAAGGTAATTAATATTTTCCCTACGTTGATTACTGAAGAAAATTAGATCATGCCTCCTGTTGGGATCGAATGATTATTTCAAAATTGAGAGAACAAACTTTTATCATTGAGAGGAAGATCTATGTGCATTTTTCTTATGTAAAACCGAAAAGGTACATTTTGGTCGCCTGAAATTAATTCTTCCTTCTCAGTTCTTATTGTGGCTTCTCAGCTTATCAGTATTTTATATATATATTGTCTTTAGCCAGTATTTCCTCATAACTTGCAGATTTTGCAACCGAGTAAATATAAGAAATTTGAGATAGGATTCAAAATTGGAGACTATGATACATTGGAGCAACCTACTTGGCAATGGACAGTCAAAGACAGACTTTTTAAATGTTTGATAGACGTTCCCTCTCCTGTCCAAAGAAAAAGAAATGAGAAGGGCTAAGATTTTTTCCTCTTTGTGATAGAAAAATTTCAGGACTACGTTTATGGATGTTACCTATTGGTCAGCTTGTATTCAAAGTTAAAAACACTTTCAAACTCTTTTCTCCAAAATTCACCCTATATAATCTCTTTACGTTATTCCTGTCATTTCTTTATCAAAACTGATACATATGTAGCATCTTGGCATTTGTGAATTGTCAGAACATGATTATGATTACTTGATTAGGTTGCTCAGTGATATTGAGTGGCAATTGCTTCCACGGATCTACCGTTTTCGTAAGATGTGGATGTGACCTGAAATTTTCCAGAGAGAAGTACATTGCTCGTTGTTAACATACCATTCCTCTGTGACACCGAACTCTGAATTTTTTTCATTTTCATGATTGAAGCAAAATATTAAAGAGCACTAGTGTCTGATGAGTGCCAGAGTGTACATGAACATGGTACAAAGTAGAATTTCATGCAAAGAAAGGGCTGGCTAGTAGTCCATCTCAAGCAAAAAAAATACATATAGTGCTGGCTGATTTTGTTTTATCTGCAAGGTGTATGCGGTTCTCTATACCATTTTTCTTTACAGGTATTATGCATGCATAAATGATAAATCTAATTGCTAATACAATCCTCCCTCCCTAGATATGTCCTCTTCACTTGATCTTAGCCAAAAGCTACAAGCTTTCCAAGCTAGGACGGACCATCCAAGCCAATTTATTTTAAGTCCAGCAGAGTGGAAAGTCAGCTGGACTCAATAGAATCCTTGAACACAATTGATCAATAATGCGATTTAAACAATTAACTCGATCTCCATAATATCGTTTCTTTTTTTTTTTCCAAAGGGAAAAAGGGGTCATCCCCTTTTGCCTATCAAAGTCGAAATGTTAGTCGAAGCTCCCCGTATCGCACAAACAAAAAGTTTGTTTGATTAATTCATATTCACAAATGATTGGAACAGAGTATAAAAATACACATCCATATATCCAAAATACGAGATGATCAAAAGGGTATTCAAAAGTTTTCGATAGGTGGGGCCCAAAATTTGGACCATCCACATGTAAATGGGATTCCCTTGTGGAAGAAGGCAATGCACCAAATACAGCGAAGAAGCAAAAGTAAGCAAGTACCTCATAAACAAAGTCTCACTCCTTCCACTTTGCCATCCAATAATCAAAATTAAAACCCAAAACAGGAAACCAATTCCAAGCCTATATACACACAGTACACATGCACCTAATAACGTAACAAGCCCTTAGCTAGAGACCTCTTTATTTGATCTCCTAGCTAGAGCGATCGAGCTATATACCCTTATTCCACCACCAAATTTTCCTCTCCACACCCACATACACAAGCAACAAAAATCCTCCAGTTTCATTAACTAGTAGTAGCATCAATAACCCACACCACTTCCCTCAATTCTTTGACACAAAAATATGATGCAAAAAATGCAGAGCTCCCATTCTCTCTTCCTACTCCTCTTGATTTCTTCTATGATGGCAACAATTCAAGGCCTGGAGACAAGGAAGCTTGATGACGTCACTGTGCCCGGAGACGGGTCAACCAACGGTGAGAAGTGCACCCCATGCAATCCAAGCCCTCCACCACCATCTCCGCCACCGCCGGCGCAGCCACTTTGCCCGCCACCGCCACCTCCAGCCCTGCCACCACCTGCTCCAAAGAAGCCGCCATCAGGCTACAATAATTGCCCTCCACCCCCATCATTCATTTACATCACCGGTCCACCAGGGAACTTGTACCCGGTTGACAATGACTTTGGCGGTGCTCCTGGCCGGAAGTTGATGGGTTTGCCGGTCTTGATTGGGTGTGGATTGGTGGGATTGTTGTTGATAGGATTCGGATTCTAAAGGGACCTTATTATGCTCTAAAGATCATATGATTCTGAGGGAAAAAAATATTCTTCTTTTTTGTAAGGGCAAGCTTTTAGGATCCAAAAACTCGGGTACTTAATTAGCTTTATGTCTCAATTGTTCAAATAATCTACTATTAACAACTTAGTTTTCTCATCCTAATTTTCTCTCCCTCCTTTCTTTTTTCTTGGTTTAATTGTCATAACATATTATTACTATAATTTCCAGATGTTGCTTGTCTTATGTATTCTTTTTCCTGCACTCAAATTGTTATGGATCGTGATCTTATCTTTTCATTTACGGACGCCACTTTCTCCCATGATTGATTTACAGTAAGAATTTGCAGCAAATAACAATTCACAAAAAGAGCAAGTTGCCAATTAATTCTGGGTTAGGTGCTGGTTTATAACCAAAACTGCATTAGTTTATTACATGGTGCGACTTTTTTTTTAAATGAGATCATAAACAAGAAAGTTCTAGTTAGGTACATAGTACATAAGCATGTTGTGTCATTGATGGCACATGTATTATCTTGGTGTTGACGTCTGGACATCGGATCAGCCTACCAGGTTGCGTTTCCACTGCCTAATTAGTTAAGAGCTTCACCTCCACTTTGGCCCACCAGCAGCCTGCTAGTGATGTCCTTAGGCTCGTCCCCATCTCTACCAATTAAAATCAGTAAGGTTTTGACAGAAAAAAAGGGTTTAAATTATAGTATGGGCTAAATGTTTGATGTATACATAGATGGTTTAATTTGTGTGTTTGCCGACAAATGTAGATATTAATGGAACTTTTTGACTTTTAGCCTAAACGAAAGTTAGTGTGTAGAAGCATATTGCGTGGCTCTAATGCTAATATCCTCTTATGGGTACATTTGCTTTGCATTTGGTAAGCTTTCTAATTGATCTTGAGCAATTCTGGCTGCATTGAGCATCAAGACGATGAGAAATAAAAATATTTATTTGTCAAGGCATGACCAATGTACTTGGTGATACATCTCTATTTCTAGCAAGAAAAATTAATTAATGATCTCTCAAATCTCCTCAATCAAATTGATAATTAATAATTTGCATATGCATGCTACTTTTGAATCACTTCATTAATTCAATGTCGGTGAGCATATCTTGCCATAAATCGATAAACTAGGGAAAATATATACAAGAGGCATGAGAAAATATCCATTTGATGTTCCTTAAACAAGTATGTTTTAGTCATTTTTTATTTATCAGATCCTCTGCTACCATTTCTCTAATTAATTATGACAGACGATTGGAAAAAAATTATTAGATAACATTGTTGAAAATGAGTTATGGGCAACATATAATATTAAGTTACTACTTACTAGAATTCAAGGATGGGTACTAGAATTCAAGGATGGGTCACTTGTTTTTCATACCTAACTGGTCTGTAACGTTGATTAAACTACAGAGCTCAAAAATAAGATTTAGGAGTACTGTTAAACTCTTACACGTGTCTATATAGGCCCTCACTGGTGGCCCAATGGGGGTGATTAACTATTGTGGTGAAGTAAAATTAAAGAAGAAGCCTGAAAACAAGACAGGAGAAGATCATATGTGTCAGACAGTTGAAACTCATCAGTTCTTTGATCTCAATGTGTCAGAAGTCAGTGCAACTTTTTGAGATCAACTTCGATTTCACCAAATTTTGGGGCCCACCTTCAAAGTATTACACCAAGTAACCCATATCGAAGGTTTTAGCCCTTTAGGTGGGTCTTAAGTGTCACTCATGAATCATGACCACATCTGGGAAAATTTGGCAGTTTTGTACATTCTTTTCTGGCATCTGCAAAAGCAATATACTTTTTCCTTCCTTTCTTTCCACTTCTCTCTTTCCTTTTTCTATTTAAATTCTGTTCAAAGAGTTATTTTGGAGTTATAATGCATGGTCGCTAATTTCACTTTAGCACAAGTTTAATCTGTCATGAAAATGTAAGCACGGGAAAAACTTGTTTAAAGTTGGCTAGTTAACCAAATCTGCATTTTTTTATTCCTACCCAAACAAATACTCCCTCCGTTTCATATTAACTTTCATTTTAGGAATTGTTGTTTGTTTCAAATTAATTGACACATTGATATATTCAATGCATGTTAAAATTTTTTTCTTTTATTTACCCCTAGTAATAGGACCTAAAAAAATAAATAGTATTGAAAAAATAAATAATTAATGAAAGGGTTAATTTAATTTTTTATTTATAATTTTTTTACTAAATCAAGGTTAGTTAGGGATTTCTTAATCTTTGTGCCAAACCTTAAATGACAATTAAAAAGAAACGGAGGGAATAGTAGTAGTTATTGTTGTGCCAGCGGCCTATCAGGATGAGCCAAACCAACGGTTAATTAGCAGCATTAAACTTTGAAATCAACTTCAAGCCCTGCCACAAGTAACTTCTTTTCCTTGAAATAACCTCATGTGTCAATTCTCACCATTCTAGCTAACCTACTGCTTTATCGTGCATCAATGTCACATCAAGCTGGGGAATGATGGGTTATGGAATTCTAGATAAAAGTTTTAGGATCACTTTGCACAATTTCCAAAACAGACTAAACCTTATTTTGACTCAGGTTGAATATTAAAGTAAGTAATTTACTTGGTAGGCTGTTCTAACTTTGTCTGTACTTAGACGCGGATTGATGGGGAATAATACCTTTGTAGTTGTCCTTATAGCAAATTGGTTTTGCATGAATAGTTAAAGGCATGAGGGGCCTAGTTTTGTTTCTCACAAAATTACATTATAGCAAAACTGATTAGTGTATCATCTTCTAGATGTACTAGGCTGCTAGCCCTTGTGTGGATAAGAATGAAATCATGTTTTTTGATTGATATAAGCCATGTGGAGACGAATGAAGAGTTCCACTGAGATCAAATTCGTTGAAAGTGGAAAACTGATCAAGAAACAGTAGAAAAAGCCTTACACCAATTTGATTGAGATAAAAAAAGATTTACAACTCTATGTACATATATAGATACTTAATACGGATCTCTCTATTCAATTAATTAAGTTCATAGATCTTGCACCATGAGCTCAGCTCTCTCTCAAAAGTTCAAAATGCCAGAATATACTTCACATATATGCATTAAGCCATTAAGCAACTCAGCTATAATGTATTTCGCCCTTCTTTCTGAGAAACAATTCGAAACGTTTTTCCAGATCATTGTCTAGAAAATGACACAAAGAAAAGGAGCACACACCTTTTCAATGAATATCCGGTCCCCTGCTTTTGGTAGGCAAATAATAATTGAAGATAAACTACCTGTATCATTGGACCGAAAGAAGAAAATCCAAAAGAAAAACTGAAAATGGGTCCAATAAGGCATCAAATATTATAGCTTGATAAGCATGCTGATCCTTAGACCTTAATTATCAAGTTACTTCAGTTCAAAGATTAAGCTTTTTAATCCCCTAAAATTTCACTGATTCTTATGACACTGAGGTGGACAGAATCACAAAAAACTATTGCGCTTTTTGTAAACCCGGTAGTTATTAGTTATTACTAGCATATAGACTTGACAATATACCAACATTAGTCTCATCAAAGTTTCAGGTTAACATTAGTTGGATTGGATTCATTGTTAGCTGTAGCCTGTAACTACCACACATCAAAACAAGCACTTCTGGAGAAACAAAGAACAAAGACAACTAAGACTACTTCCACCGACAGGAAGAAAATTAAGGAAAATCCTTTCACCGAACTTCACTTGTTCTGAAGACTTCATGCCTATGTATGGTTTAATCAGAAAAGGTACAGCTTCTTCTTAATCTATACATTAATTAGTGCACATTTATGCGGTTCAAATTCAAGGAAACATAGGGTTGTACTATGTTTTTATTGTTAACCAATAAGGTCATGAAATGTAGAAGGTTCAAGGTTGGAACTTAGCACAGACGTCAAAATCACTCCATTTGTAGCTTTCCAGCTGTGATGTCTATAATTTCTCTTGCGTGAGGAATCAGGTTTTTTGAGAGGAATCGAGTCATGACTTTCAAAGTCAGCAAAAATATTAAGTCATCAAATTGGACTCTTAATTAAGTTCCTATCTTTGTGTTCACGTCGCATCAATAATTGATCACACTATACAATTCTTAGAAGTCTAGGTTACAGTATGCCTCATTTTCAATTTCTAAATAAAACCATGCAGGGCAGAATTCAAAAAAGGATGGCAATCGAATATTAAGTAGATAATGAATTGGTGATGCTTACATATAGTGGGTCCAATCTCCAAAGGCATCCAATGCGCTCCACTCAGTTAATTAGACACCAACTTCCCCTGGTGTTACATTACATAGGTTACTGCCTGAATTTGATGCAACTCAATAAGAGCATTCTATTTCCTCCCCATGAACAGAGAACCTCGTTTTTTTTGGTTTAATCAAAGGGTTCAAAGTTTTGATAAATCCTTTCAAAACAAATTAGAAAGAAAGAAGAGGGTCATGCTCTCTACGATCTTAATGCAATTTTTCGATTTTAGAAATGGGCCTGCGTAGTGCTTGCAAAACCCTGCTTTGGGGGACATGACTCTAAATTACAGAGAATATATTTTGAGATCAACAAACAAGAACATACTACCAATAATATTTAAAGCCAACTCATTTAGAAACAAAGCTATAGGTTCTGATGAAAAGGGCCAGCCAGCCAATAAGCGAAACTATTTCATATATAGAAAGCGGATTTGGACAAGATCCAATTAATATAGCACTTCAAGATGGCTGCTTCATTCAAACAAATTGCAGATTTAAGGACTCAATGCATTTGTAGAGGCAAGTTACCATTGTTTAGGAAAAAAAAAAGACTTATATGATAATTCCAACCGTGTTTAATTACCTAAGCATATAATTATTCTGGTGAAACTCATTGAAAAACAAAGTAGTTGAATATCATATAACCTAATGGGACAAAACAGAGCTAGATTAATCATCTAAACAAGACATTCTAAGAGGCACCAAACGCAGTTAAACATCTTCGATTAAAGCCTCAATTAGTGGTTGTTAATGAACGGCCTGATTAAAATTTTAGAGAGGAAACATCTTGAGAAAGATACCCCCAACAACTGAACTAATCAACACAAATATAAAACAAGAATCGAGTGGTTTGCTTGATTCTCATGTGCAATAATTAAAGACTCTCTTTGCCCATATATCTCCACCTCAACAATCCTTCTTCTATCATTGTCTCAATTGTTCATCTACCAATGCTTTCATCTTAAGTCACTGGGGCCAAGTTTCACAAATGCATGGTGTGTAGGTGTAACCTCTTTTGGCCGGATCCCCCCATACCTTATACCCAAAGGCGATTTCATTCTATAACTTGCTTTCTAATTTGATGTATTTGGATACCCTTTCTATTTAATGAAATATTTTCGCTTTCAAGATTAAAATTTTCTTTTGTTGTAGCCTAAAGCCTTCTTTTTTTCCTTTTGCCTTTATGTGTCATGACAAAACACCAACAAAAGACTTCTTCTTGCAATAACAACTCACTCCCCATAGCATCACTCACTTCACCCACTTCTTTTGGTCACTCATATTTGTCCCTCTCATTTCCTCTTCTCCCCACACCCCTATTACATCATGGATACTAAACTAACCCTACTCCTCTCCACCCTCTTCTTCACCTCCATACTTCTCCACCTTCCAACCATGACCATGTCCGATGACACTTGCCCTTATCCATGCTATCCTCCGCCCACCGGTCCCGGTGGCACCCCCGCCGTCACTACACCGCCATCTCCGCCGTCTCAGTCAGGGGGGGCGATATACCCACCTCCCGGATACTACCCTACACCTTCAGGGAATTTACCATATTACCCTCCTCCTGCCAACAGCTACTATGGCACTCCTCCCCCTCCTGACCCCATCTTGCCTTACTTCCCCTTCTACTACAGGAAGCCACCTCACGGGAATCAGTCATCGGCGACCAGGCTTCCAGGGGCAACGTATATATTGGTCACTACTAATATTCTTGCCTTCATTTTTCTCTTTGGTCCTTTGTTATTGTAACTGAAAATTTTTGGTATATTAAGACTTGCGTCTTGTTAGGATTCGTAGGTTATGTATGCTTGTAAGAGGCAATTTTTTTTTTCTTGTATGGGTTTGCTATGTGCTTTAATCCAATATGACTTGTTAATTACCTTTTCATGTAATTTATTAGTGAAGTATCATATATTGCTCGAGTTAACTGATTATATATGTTTCTTTAAATTATAATCTGAGAATTATATGTTGAATGTTCTTGGTGTTTGGTTGGGAATGGTATATATGCTTTTAGTTGAGGGAAAAGACATAGAAATGAAGATAATGTGAAGGACAAGAAGCGGCGGAGAACCGGCGGCTTTTGTTTGTGAATATGGAATAATGGAAAGATGGTTTCATTTTTCATTGTTTCCTTTCCTTTTCTTATTGGGTGGTGTTCTTTTTCGCTTTTAAATTTGTTGGGTCACAATGTGTCTTTGATAGGTATGTTTATATGTGCACTGCACCTCATTGCATAAAATGTAGTAGCGTTTCCATGTCATGGACCATTGTGGTGGGGGCTGAAATGTTATTACGGTTGATAAAGAATAGCCTTTAGGAATCTTCCGGCATATATTAATCAATAGTGTTAACTAGCATTATAAATAGTAAATAACAGTCCTAAGCCTTTTCATATAGTTGAAGGATTGAGCACTTAGGAGTACTCGGGCAGGGAGAGCCCTTGCACAAGCTATACCGAATTATATTCTTAGGTGAGCCCTCGAATGGTGTTTGCCGATTAGCCATTGATCTCTGCTTAGTGATGAGAGGTCATCAACAGATGAAAATTCTTGATTAAGAATTTGATTGTTGGAGGAGACACTTAGTTCGACTTAAAGGCGCTTTTGTAAGGCCAATTCAGTCCCCAATTGCAAACTTCTAACCCAGCTTCAAATCCACCTGGCCGTTTTACCAAGTTTTACCATGTATTTATTTGCATCTACTCGGCACTTTCCTCTCATGGTTGATGTGTAGTTGTCACGGATCCTCTGGTGGTTGGTAGTCGACAGCTTTCTAATTTCAAGAGAAAAGTAGGATTGGAAGTTGTCAAGCTATAGAGCAAACTAATTACTCCACCACCAGCAGCGACCACTAATGGAATGGCACCTCAAGCTTTAGATAATTATTTTGGCAAACCAATCAGAATTTCCACTTGGATGAACACAAAATGTTCACATTGAATATTGATTGAATAAGGGTGACATTGCTGGCAAACTTGTGGGCCGCACTCTTGCACAAGCCACCTCCACCTGTTGGCAATGATGACCTAATTTCCGGGGAGATAATTGATCCATCTAAATTCTAACCGAGTATCAGACTCTAATCTGAAAGTGATGTACAACTTGAAATTTGCTGGATAGTGAATATCTTTCTTCGTGTTAGATTTTTGCGCCTAATCCACCACTGGAGCTACTATGACCAAATGATTAGTCCTCATTTTTGCCAATATAAATAAAACTATAAGATAAATACCAAGAAATATGTAAAAAAAAAACATTATAAATTTGATTTAGCTACATAGCTTGTAAAATTGATTATCTAAAACAAAATTTATTAAAAGATGGTTCTTAGTATATAAATTCAAGCAAATTACACTGTTTATAATTATCTTTGTATTGCAAATATGAAGGTTTAACATAAAATTTGAAGACATAATGTGCATCTACATGGACCTGCATAATTCATATCCACACTTTTCCATCCTACATCAAGCCCCAAGGTGCGCCATTCAAGAGGCTTTTAGTGCCCTGATAAATGGCTCACTTGAGTACCCTCTATAGATGTTCTACATACAGAGAAGGTAAAGACCAGCAAATTCTAAATCTCTCAGACGGCAACCCACCACAATTACCAATCCAGCTAACTGTTGCATTGCTTGTTGTGCCCTGAATGTTTCATACCACTTGCATCAGGAAGCTACTCCAACAGGTAGACCACCCATTCCATTGCCTTTCATACTTCTTCTCACCATCTCGCTGCTACTTTTATGGTTCCTGGTCTTTGGTTTGCTCTCAATCCTCTGGTCTTTGTGCACTTTACTACCATCTGATACACGAAGTTTTTGCAGTTTGGTATCTCTTACCTTCTCTCGCCCTTTGCCAGTGACTCCACTGTCCATTACACCCTCAGGATGGCTATGATCACAAGTGTTTGGTGAAGTTTGACAAGCATTGGGCAGCTCTGTTGTAGGGAATTCTGTTGTCCCACAGGATTTACAAGGATCAGGGGTTTTTGCAGATGCACCAGGAGCGAAGGCTCGATCATTTCCTGTCTTTGAAGGTGATAGTGAATTCAAAGCACTTCCACTTGCTGGACTAGTAGTCTTCAGTTTAGCTGGTTTCTTTTTGGATAGTACAGCCTGATAACAAGCACAGCAAGATAACATGATATTCCAAGCATTTAAACTAAACGGAAAGAGAAGTAACTAGACAGAAATCCATTAAAGTACATCTCTTTGTAGGCATATCTACAATGCTCAATGGGTCATCTGGCCCTGAAAGGTGATCCTGTTTTTTAACCGTTGCTGATAACCATGTTAAAAGCAATGGAAAAAAGTCCTTACCCTGTTTCCATTGGAACCTCGAGGTGCAGCACTGTGGTAGAAAGAAGGCATAGGTGTTGCTTTGAAATTAAGGCTTTTCCTGAACTGTTTAATCTCGGCCTCTGTCTTTTCCTGCAATAACAGTTAATATCAGTTTGAGTAACCAAATGATAATGAACATTATAAATACGACAGTGTAGAAATATGAAGATGTAGAAATTGTTTCCTTTCTGGAGAAGCACATCTCTAGCATTCTCTTTTGACATGATGGAGCGGTTCCAAGCTAAAAATTACCAAATTGTGAAAATAAGCAGAAACAATTGTTAACACAGTTTGCTTACTTGTGTTATTGCTTGTATTTGATTCATCTCAGCCTCCTTCGCATGCATTTTTTCTTCTAATTTCATGTAGAACTAAACCAGATGACCCAAAGAAAGAAAGAAGTAAGCATTCTATCCCAGTAACAAAGGAAAATGATGATCAAAACAACAGTAGGTTAGCTTGCCTCTTTTCTTCTTTCTGCTCGTTCATCACTCTTGAAATTGAAACTTGCAGCATTTAACCTTGTGTCTGTCTTTCTTGAAGCGGTATTCTGCCTAACTCTGCATCAATATTTATATCAATTTAGCCAGAGTACTTAAGCTGCCAAAAAAGCCCACCGCTAAGATGTATCTAACAAACCTGTTTGCACTATCATGTGCACCAGGTTCAACTTTCTTGGATCCAAGATGCCTTCTTTCAGCTACTTTCTTTATTTTTGGTTCTTTTTCACTGCCACAAAAATCAGAGACGCATCTTAAAGACAATGGATCCAATTTTAAAAATGCAGCTCTGCAATGTGAAAGAAATAGCAAGTACCTTTCGCTCGGATGATGTAATCTTGAGCTACAACTTTCAGAATCCTGAGCACAAAAGACATCAAACACCAAAAAGAGCTTCATAAATTTACAGGAACCAAACTGGAACGTAAATTAAAAAAAAAAAAAAATCTAACTTGAGACCCAGAAGCTCACCTCATCTTTCGAAGTTCTGAGATGTGAATGTCTTAATGGAGTGGCAGCTTGAGGTGGCTGCTTTTCTGATTTCATTCTCTGCGAACTCTCTCCTTGTCTTCTATATTGGTTGTTTGCATCAGCCTTGAATGCATTACTCTTGACACTCTTCCTTACTTGATTGGCATTGGTACGAGACATCACTTTAGGCTTGACAGACTTACTTTCCTTGGCAGCTTTCAGCTAGAAGACGATAATATCAGGAGTATAAGATCAATAGGTGAATATCCAGTGATCAAATTAAAGTAAATGTTTTCACATGAGCATAAATTGGTGCAAATCAATATCCATTCCAGATACCCAATGTTTTGCTTAAAGGTTTTGAATGACTGTCTTGTATGAGTCATTTCTCAAGAGCAGGGAAAATGATAAACACAAAGCTAGGTAAAGAGTGAGTCAAAACCTTTGCAGAATTCCGAGTTTGTACTGCATTTGCTATGCTATCAAGATCTGCTGCTGTTCTATTCTCAGGAGATGGATCAATGGTCCTTGATGATTCATCTTCAGCTACAGCATCATCAATACTGTTCTGTTTTATTTCACTCTCTAGTGCGTCTTCATCAAGATGCATCTCATCAAACCTAGACTCAGTTTTATGTGCATCCTCAGTTTCTACAGCTTCAATGGCACCATCCAAGAGACTAGAATTGTCCAGAGCAACTTCCATGTGGGATTCAGAGGAAAATATCCCATGATCTTCTCTTCCACTTTCCATTATTTCAACCTCTCCATTACATTCTGAGGCTTCAGTGTTCTCACCATAATGAGCAGAATGGTTATCATCATAAGCATAGTCAAAGTCACCTCCTTCATTATTATAATGAAATTTCTCATCGCTGGTATAATCTTCTGGGCCTTCATCATAGTAAGCATAATCACTACTCCCATTCCAGTTCTCATTTTCTTCTCTGTTGCCCTCATTGTCCAAACCATCTTGTTCACTAGTTTGGTATTCTCTTCCACTATGGCCCTCAAATGAACCTGGTAGCCGCATACCCTTCTTCTTAAAATGGGCTTCAAAATATGCCTTCTTCTCAGTGACTGAACCTGGTCTTGAATATTTCTCAACCTCATCAAGATACCTGTTGTGAGAGAAAGACGATCTCCTTTCCCACGATAGGTCCTCTTTCTCAAATCTACCAAATGATATGGAACCAGAGTGCAACAAATCTGCCTGTAAGTTCAAAGGAGCGGATGTTATAAATCAAAAAGTGGACAGCTTAGCACCCACAGCATTGCAACAGTAAAGAAGTGAAAATTTTACTGCAACCTAAATTCATAAAGCCTTCAATATTCACATTGTAATAGCAAATAAGGCATCCATGGGTGTCTATATAGAGTTAAGAGTTCTTACGCTTCATGACAGACTTCCCCATATAAAATTCAGGAAATTATGCAACTTTTGCAGTTCAAACAGAAGTTCTTTACTGGTTTAGAAGTTTGGAAGGAAAAAGAATGTCAAAAAAATCCCAGGTTCCATCGTTTTTCTGCATTATTAATGACCAGATTTGTGCACTCTTGGATAGCGAGCAAAACAAATTAGTCGTTACTCACAGCATCACATCACTGACCCAGCAGAAACTGCTTCTGTTCAATTTTTGTATTCGAAAACAAAAGATGAAAAATTTGGAAGAGAAAATGATGATTCAGTTAGATACAGTTTGCTACTGTATCTAAAAGAAAGTTAGTCAACAATTCATGATAACAAAGAACTCTTTTTTTCTACGGTGAACTATTGCCATTCTACATCAAACACTAACAACAAGAAGAAGAATCCAACATCATAAATAAATACATGACCACGAAAAGTACACACATGAAGGCAAATATACTAAGATCTTGATGATATAAACGCGGTGTGCTGTGTAATGAAACCAAAATTATATACCTGAAAGCTGAGGCTAAAGGGTTCTTCACATTCTCCCGCCATAATCACTTAAACCCACTCTCCACTCGTTAATCACCTGCATAGGATCGAGAAATCAAGAAACGATCAATAACTCTTACAACCATTGTCCTATTTATGATACACACAAAGTCACACAAATAAACAGTAAGAAACAGGCCAATGTTCTTCCTAAACTTGGCAAGTCACAATGTTCTGTCTAAATACCTGAAAGCACACATTTCCAGAGTATGACAAAAGAAAATCCCAGTTCCAAAACAAAGTGATCCAAAAGGCTGGTTTTGAGGATTTCTGTGAAGGAGACAAAGAAAGGGTCTTGCTTTAGAAGAAGCAGGGGAGGGAGAGTGACCCTTGTACTACTAGAATCCTCTAGCTTTTCAACGAAGAAGCAAAGCGAGCGGTGATGTACTGGTAGATGCCAAAGACAAAAGAAGTTCCCGTATAATGAGATCTCTCTCCCTTCAAGAAAAGAAGCTTTGCAAGAACCAGACACAATCCATCCCACAATTAGTTCCTTTTTAGTGCAAAAAACTAAAGAACTCAATGGGGTTGGTGCTGTTGTTGTCTTTAAATGTGTGCGCTGTTTTAGAGTGGGTTTGTGTGTAAGATAAGAATATGTGAATCCATAATGAGATGCCTAAAAAGTTGATCAATCATGTGCTAAGTTGTCCCTCCCTTTTCTTTCTCTTTTGTCTTGTTTTGGTTAAATAAAGCTGTTAAACAGTAGCCCTCAGCCCACTCTGTACTCTCTCTCTCTGTCTCTCTCTCCCTCAAAATTGTTTCGTCACAAGTCACAACTCTCCCCTCCTTGAGTTGCTCAACGGCTCAGATTTTGGATCCATCAATATTCTCCATGTGTCAAGTTCCTACAACTGTTGACCTCTTGGGTTCTTTCCTTTTTTATGATTTATCATCATATGACCTCTCGGATGCAGAGTAGTACTAAATACTAGTAATTCATAGTTGCAAAATTACTTGTGAATCTTCTTCCTTACTTTGAAGTCCAATTTATGAGTCTTAAAACAACTACAATGGTTGCGTTTTTCTCATGCCGGTTTATGGAGGGCAAATGTTGGTGAGTCCCACCTTGAAAAATGATGTAACTTGACTTCTTAATTAGCCTCGACTTTACAATGGATCCTACCCATGAAAACAACACGGAGATAAAAATTTCCATGGGATATTATGCATTTATTGGGGAACGTATTTTGGTATATCCTACTCGTGTAAGTGAATTAGTCTAGTTGCATTGGATTTGTTGAGATACTTACATATAGGGAATAATTATTTGGAGCAAGCAAGGGTGGAAACTACGTATATAACAGAAATATTCATTTCAAGCAAGTACAGGAAAGACTGAAGCAGACTAATCACCTAACTCCATAACACCAATAATTTTCTTTTCATACATGGAACTAAAAAAAAAAATAATAGGATATGGGTCTGGCAAGGACAAAGAACCCTTACTACTTTCTGATTAGGAACACAACAAAATTGAGAAGATCCAATGATGGTGAGACGAGATGCCTATTCAACTGTGATGAGTCTTTGTTGAGCACTTGCTCATGTGGTCGTGGAGCTTGAACCCCGCAAATTATAGAAGAGTATCACATGCTAATTAATATGTGGGATCACTTTTTTTTTCATTTTTCTTTTCTTGATGAATATGTGGGATCTTATATTTGATCTTAAGACAGACAAAACCATGCACGTTATATAGCAATCTCTAAACACGGTAATGAAAATCCATGGCAATCATCATATACCCAAATGTGGTGGATGGATGGATGGATCTGATATGCACCCCCACCATAATATGGAAACCCCAGAAAACCCTTTAAGAAGACAACACACTTTTGGATGAAATGATGCATCAATGGATTGAAAACAATGATTGCAGCCGTTGGATCAGAAAGGGGCCCTAAAAGAATTAGTAATTGTCTGGTAAAAATAACTTTTTGTGAAGAAGGTTTGGGCCAAAGCAGTGAAAATAAGGACAAACCTTGAATTTTCCTTCCATGATTTCCCCCCAATCGGGTCGTGCACGTGCATGGGCCGTGCATGTCTTGCTGTTACCCGGCAAATGTATGGTACCGGGCCGCCCCATGGCCTTATTATACGGATTCAGATCTCCCCCTCGGTTCCCTTACCATCCGTGGGCATATCAAAAGCCATCATGACCGTCCAAAAGTAAATAACGGGGACCACCACCTATAGTGGTCCCATTAAGATGGGAAAGCTATAAACTATGGAAGAATTTGCAAGTTAACACTTCAATTGAGATATGAAGGTGTTCTCATTTTTTCAGGTGTGCGATTCGGGTCGGATCTGGATCAGTCGAAGTAAACCTTCGGATATCAGGTGGGAAAAAAGAAATAGGCAAAAAAAAATATGTTCTTCTTTTTTTTGAATCTGAAGGATGTATTGCATTCAACTAAACTGATTACAGAATAGACCTGGCATACCCATGGTACCAGTATCCTCCTTGAGGATGTCAAGCAAACCAGTAGGTGGTTGGTACAAGATGATGAAACCGAAACTACATTGAGGAGCTAATTGGGCCAGGAATCTTGCACAATGATTAGCTCGTTTATGTACAAAGGATATACTAACACTCCAAGAGGATTTTAAAAGGGTTTGGATTTCCCACACAACATTATCTAACTTTGTGTCTTGGTCAAAGGAGGAGTTGATCCAATCGGCTGCTACCTGCGAGTCAGACTCCAAACTAAGCACCTGGCAGCCGAAATGTCTGGCCAATTGAAGGCCCGTGAGGATTGCTCTCAATTCCCCCTTTATCGGCGAACACGAACCAAACTGTGATGTAAAGCCTGCAATCCATGACCCAAAATAGTCACGGAACAGGCCCCCTGCTGTTGCAATATCCCCTGGCCGCACGACCATACCTTTCACGTTGAGTTTCCATTCGCCTCTTGGTGGAGGTTTCCAAGGCTGGGCTGGTATCTCTTCTAAGGCTACCCCACCATGTCTGAGCAGTTTTGTGCAACCCCCTTGAACAAAATCTTGGGTAGTAAAAAGGATCTCTCTGATAGGATTTGGGGGTACCATCGATGCATCGCCTAACACCAAACAGTTTCTCCAAGTCCAAATCTTTCAGCAGGTAACTCCGAAAAGCACCTTCCAAGGCAAACCCTCATAGTCAGCATCTGCGAAAGATAAATTGGATTTAAACCAGTCCCATACATCAATAGTAAAGAAAGTAGCCTGTGCGACTTGGGCCCTCAATAATAACCAGATTTCGGTCGCAAAAGCGCAGTCCCTTAGGACATGAGTAATGGTTTCTGGGCAGAACCACATCTAGGGCAGGTCGGTGAATTTTTCATGTGTTTGTCGAATCTAATTTGGTTGGTGAGCAGCTTCTTGTGGCAAGCCAGCCATAAGAAGGCACAGACCCTCAATGGACCTGGCCAAGACCAAATGAGGCTCCAGATATTGTCCGGTGGTCCCCAAAATTGTTCCTCAAGCATTTTGTAAGCCGTTTTGACCGAGAATTGGCCTTTGACTTCATGTTTCCATTTGACACGATCTAATCCACGACTTACTGAAGGGGGAAGTTGAGCCCAGATCTTTCTGCATCCATCCACCGAAAGGAAGGGATGGATTCGCTCCCAATCCCACATTCCAACATTGTTAACATAATGCCGTACTGTCTCCTCCTTCATTGTAGCCGAGATGGGTTGAATGGCTTGATCAAGCAAGCAAACATCTCCTTCTAACCAGTTATCAACCCAAAACTTAGCTTTACTGCCATCACCCACAAACCATGCAATTGAATTCATGACTGACGGCCATACTTTGCAGATGGCGCGCTAGGTGCTGGAAGCATTGGTGGCTTTAACGGTTTCTGGAATATCTGCGGCATTTCTGAAATACTTTGCTCACAGAATTTGTGCCCAAAGTGAGTCTGGGCTTTCCATAAGTCTCCACGCTAATTTCATTATTAGAGCTTCGTTGGCCACCCGAGCTTTCTTCATACCCAGGCCCCCACAAGCCCGAGGCTAACAAATGTTGTCCTAGTTGATCAGATGGCACTTGCGCTCTGATTCACTGGAGCCCCATATAAATTGTCGACACAAGCTATCCAATTTATCACAAATTGAGCGTGGTAACCATACCGTCTGCATGGTGTAGGTTGGGAGTGCTGCGTGACCGACTTGGCTAATGTAATTCTCCCTGCCAATGATAATCTATTTGCAGACCAGCCGCTGAGTCTTTTTTGGGTGTTTTCGATTATGTGTTTATAGGTCTTCCTGCCAGCCCTACCATGCACAATTGGAACACCCAAGTACTTTTCCAGGTTTGTTGTGGTTTGGAACCCGAGCTCCTCACTAATCCTCTTAGTAAGCTCCTTCTTGGCATTCTTGGAAAAGAAGATCCGGGTTTTCTCCCGATTAACTTTCTTGCCAGATGCTCCACAGAAGTAGTTCAGACAATGAGAGATAACACTTACTTGTTCCAATGATACCTCTGCGAATATGACAAGGTCATCGACGAAGAAAATATGAGATAAGAAAGGACCTCCTCTACTCAGTTGTATTGGGTGCCATAGGTCTCGGTTCACGGCGTCTTGGATAAGGTGACCCAATCTCTCTATGCAAAGAACAAAGATATATGGAGAGAGTAGGTCTCCTTGTCTTATGCCTCGTGTAGGTGTGAAGGAACTGGAACGGCTACCATTCCACAGGATTTGTAATGAGGAAGTGGTGATAAATTTCATGATAGTCTCTACCAGACGAACAGGGAACCCAACTTCGCAGAGAGTGTCCCTTATAAAATCCCATTTCAACCTGTCGTAGGCCTTTTTAAGGTCGATTTTAATAGCCATGTACCCCTGTTCACCTTTCTTTTTCTTCATGGAGTGCACTGCTTCTTGAACAATAATGATGTTATCAGTGATTTGTCTGCCTGGAACAAAACTGCTTTGGGTTGGTGCGACCAATCGTGGTAAAAGGGGCTTGATCCGATTCACCACTACTTTCGTAATGACTTTGTACAGTACATTACAAAGTCCGATGGGTCGGAACTGCTTCATTGATTCAGGTCGGGTTACCTTGGGAATAAGAGCAATAAAGGTCTAATTTAGATCCTGTGCCCAATAATCCTCTTGTAGAACTCTCTCTACCAGTCGCACCATAATGCCTTTAACAGTCTCCCACTGAGATTGAAAAAAGAAAGGGTTGAGTCCGTCCGGTCCTGGCGTCTTTAGCGGACTCATTTGAAACAAACTTGTTTTCACTTCTTCTTCATGTACTGGGGCTACAAGAGCATCGGTTTCATCGGTGTCAAGTTGAGGAAACCAATTTTGGATGAAGTTACCAGAGAAGAGAGCTGTGTCGTCCGTGAATAGATTCCGGAAAAAGTCCACTGCCAATGTTTCCAAAATGTGGGGGTCTGACTGCCATTGATTGTGGGTGTCTTTCAAAGCTGTAACTTTTCTGGTTTTCTGTTGAATTGTTGCTAAAGCATGAAAGTAGGGGGTGTTGCGATCCCCTGCCTGAATCCACTGGGCTTTAGACTTTTGCCGCCATAAGAGTTCTTCCTATATTAGTATGCTTTCTAACTCCAAACGCAGCTCAAGTTCTAGTTTTGAAAGGAATTGGGAGGGCCGGTTTTCCAAATATCTTTGAATTCCATTAATACGGGCCAGTAATCTTCTTTTCTTCTTATAGATGTTCCCAAATATCTATACATTCCACTCATGGACCTTCTTTATAAAATTCATTGATGCTTCCAATGCCTCATCTTGGGGTGCCCAATGATCAGATACGAACTTTTTAAAGTCCGGGTGGTGAATCCAGGCAGTTTGGAACCTGATAGGGCGATGGGCTGATGAGAATCAATTTGTTGGTGTTGTCTTAATAACACCGGACGGTGATCCGAGCTCAAAAGTGGCAGATGGGTGACAGTCATATTGGGAAAAGTTGAGAGCCACTGTAGATTACATAATACCTGTCCAATCTTGCATGTTCCCGCCCTCGCCTTCATGTGAACTTCGGTCCTGTCGAGCCTAAGTCAATGAGCTGTGCTGTGTGGATACAGTTTAGGAAAGGACCATTTGCCGTGCCCTCTTGCCCAAATATATTTTTCCTCTCTTCGCCAGATAAAATAGCATTAAAGTCCCTAGATAGAATCCAAGGCTATGAGACATTCACTGCTAAAGCTTCTAAATTCTGCCAAAGGAACCTCCTTCACTTCTCTTGTGGGCTTCCATAAACGGCTGTGAATGCAAAGGGGGTACCTTGGTATGTCACCCGTGAGTGAATAAACTGGGTGTGGCTGTGGATAATGGATACCTCGACAGAAGCTGCATTCGATAACATCCAAATGCCACCTGCATAGCCCCTGGCCTCCACTTGATGTGAGTGAGAGAACCCCAATCTCCTGATGATGCTGTTGGCCTTTATTCCACTGATGCAGGGCTCAACCACCACAAGAATTGTAGGTCTATACTCCGTTCTCATTTCCTTTACTCTATTGCTGAATTGGCTTTTGCCAGCACCCTGGCAATTCCAAGAAATCAACACTAACATAAAATATAATAGTGAAGACAAAGGCTATGCAGAGCATGGGGCTTGAGTCCGTGCAGTAAACTTTGCTCCTCCTATGGGAGTAGTTTCATCAACACACATAGCTTCTTCCTGAGGGACAATCTCCATAGGCAACCCCGCATTATCTGCAGGAGTCGAGGATCCCTGCGACTCCAAGGGGGTTGTAGATTCTACCGCGTGCTTAACTACGCCCCTTTGCGGATCGGGAGGTTTGGTTGGGGTTGGCGTTGTGTTGGGATTGGGTGGGAGAGGATTCTGGTGCACCGCTTGAGTTCCCACCGGTGGATCAAGAGGATTAATCACCTGTTGGTGGTGGGACTCATCAAGTAATACTGCTAGGTAAGAACTTGAGGTTTTCTGTTTGGGGGGCAGTTTGGGCATCTGAGTTGAGGGTGGAGTAGAGGTTTTGGGTTCGTAAGATGTGTTGGAGGTGGAAGTTTGGGCTTTGGAAGTTTGCCCTGGGCCAGAGGGGAAAATTGGGAAATTGGAGAGGTCTCTTAGTGGGGTACGATTGGGCTTACTAGGGGCCGAGCCACCAACTGTTCTGTTAGTTTTTTGGGTTCTATGGGTGACAGTTTTCCCTTTAGGGGGTTTGGTGGCTGGACTGGTTTGAGGATGGGCTTGGGAGGGCAAATGTGAGGGCGGGCTAGGGTTGCTGAGGAGCTTCCCTTCACTCGGTTCTTCTGTGTTCTAGAGAATGGAAACGGTTTGCCACAAAGGGGTTCGCCGCCGTTCCTCCCCTCGGCTTTGAGCAGATGTCACTCGTGGAGGTCTACGGGATCTCGGTTGTACAGTCATCCACTCCCCAAGACCGTTCGTATGACTAACTTGTGCTCCCAGGGTACCTGGTTGAATCCCTACACCCGGAGGCATCGTGGGTATAGGATTTTCCGACGCCGGGATAGGGGTAGATGTATGTTCGGGGCTTCTTGATTTCTCCGGACAGTAAGTCGTGGGGTGACTCACCCTACCACATGAGAAACATATAGAAGGAATCCCCTCATAGCATACCTTGAACGTTTCGCCTTCAAGCTTAATAGTGCCCTTGAGTGGTTTTTCTAAGTCCACGGCTACAGCCACCTTTGCGTATTTCGCTCTTTGTATCGTCTCTGTTTTTGCATCGATGCGCACTGTGGAACCAACTAGATCGCCGAGAGCTTTGAGGATCCGGGGGTGATACCTGTTGACTCCAAGCTCTGGGAAGTGTACCCAGACTACAGCCTTCGTGATTGCACTTGTGGATGCTTTGAAGTCTGGGGTCCAAGGTTGGACACAAAGTGCGTGGCGGTGCCCAAGGGCCACCAGTAAGAGCCTGCTCATAGTCCGAAAGGTCCCTAAATCGGACGATGTAAAAGCTGTTTTCCAGATCTATGATCCGGTAAGGACCGAATGTTCTCCACATGGATTGCAGTTTTTCCTTGAGTACCTTGTATCCAATTCCTCTTCCCAGTAGTTTTATTACTACTGCCTTTTCCCAAAGCTTGTCGAGGCGGCTTTTGAAGGAATCTGAGACATGAATTTCAGGTCCATCATCGCCGTGGACGACCACAATATCCCCGTCTTCATACTCTATGACTTCGTCATCAATATGTTCTTATTTTATTTGAAGAAGAAATTATAGGAAAGTTATGCAAATATGAGCGAGCTCCTTTAGCAGTAGAATTTTCATAAAAGATGAGATTTTTAAACCTGCTATAGCACTAGACACACTATGCCAGTATTCATAAAGGAAAAAATTCTGCAAATTTCATTTATATTGAATTACAATAATCACATATTCGTTTATTATATATACACTTGGGGAAGCTACCCCTTCATTCCCTCCATGGACAGATTCCCACCTCCTCCAGTAGGTAGGAACAAAAGCAAGAGGAGCTTGGAATATTATGGAATGTGGATAATCCATGCATGCAGCCGAGTTTCTTGACTGCCCCCACTTGAATAAACAGATGGTGAAGGTACCAAAAAAGTTTATTTGCAAGTACCATTTGGACTTTGAATATTAAACAAAACATAAAGTGCATCCTGGAAAGAAGTCCCTACTTCATAATTTCTCAGAGAAATGACATCCAACCAGCAAATAGATCCATATATTCTCAATACCTCTTTCTTTCTTTTTTCTTTCTAATTGATCCCTACCCCTCACCTAATCCATACATCATCATCTTCAATTGACAAAGGTTATGGATATGCATAAAAAAGGCTCTAAAACCCACCTCTCATAGATAATATTATTAGTCTCTACATCATATTCAATTGCAACTTCCAGTAATGACAAATGAGGCAAGGTCAAGGACAAAGGCCCTACAATGCTATACAACCCATGTGATACCTTCATATATACCTCAGTTGTTCTCATCCTGAAATATTAGTACAACCCCACTAATATGTTCAGGGACTCCATACCCAAACGAAAGTTGATGCAGGCCGCAAACATAAACTAAATAAAAAGAACATAGATTAACACATGATCAGGTGGGTCTCTTACATATAGTGGCTGTGAAATTCGCTTCAGGGTGGATCTTATATGGAATATATATCATGCTAGTTACATTACAAATGGATTTCAGATGTAAAATTGAAAGTGTTTGCCACAGTAGACTCTGGTTGTGGTTAATTATAAGTGACAGTCTCATGGAACGCCATGTGATAGATCATATATCTCCTCTCCGTTATTCATTAAAATACTTGTCTCTTGTTCAGACCAAGTAAAGACATGCGGATGTTTCATGTGATTCCATGTGGATTCTTTGGTGTTTTTCTTCCTGGATGTTACTACTAAATCCGTGAACACATAACTAATTTCGGACCCCTGCTTTTGTATCTACAGAAGTTGGTCAGGGATTGCAATAAAGTGGACAGCACCGTTTGGGACATCCAATGGGGATGAAAGAAGGTTGATAAACTTAGCAGCAAACGATCAAATGTTTATTTAGCATTACTCTTTTTTTCCAGGGAGAAAAGTCAAATGAATACTTCTACTTGTCCGGAGATGAACTTTGGGGTTAATACCTCTTAAGCAAGACCTATACTTTAACCTTTTTATTCTAGAAAAAACTGTTATATTCCTGACATGTGATTTCCTACCAATCTTCCTAAGAATTTCTGCTGCGGTACACATGGAATGTCTCTATGTTAAGGTTTCGATCTATTATTAAAAATATGGGATGACCAGCTAGGAAGCATCAAATTGGTTCTGTGTAGAAGTATAGAAAAACTATCATACTTTGGAAGAACAATTATCTCCGGAATTCTTTATGATTGGCAGTGAAATAGAAAAGATACTACGAGAAACTGCTTACCATGCTCCAACTGATACAATCACAAAAGTCTGGAATAATATATTGGAAACTGATACAATCACAAAAGTCTGGAATAATATATTGGGCCTTCTCACTGTAAGTAACCATCTCAACCAAAAGCTTAAGCTGATGGGTGAGGCCCCAAGACCGGTTTTGGGTTTATTACTCTAACACCCTCCCTTGCACAGGCCCGTCCATACCTTGTGCTTTTTAATTCAACAAGGAGGGAGGTGTGGGGATTCGAACACGCGACCGTTTGGTCATTATGGCTCCACTACCATGTCAAGTAACCATCTCAACCAAAAGCTTAAGCTGATGGTTGAGGCCCCAAGACCGGTTTTGGGTTTATTACTCTAACACTCACTAGGCCTTCTCACATGGATTGAGACTTTCTCTGGGCTTCCCCCACGAAGTGAAACGGGTTTAAGAGAAATGCAGTATTTATTACCACTGCAACCAATGCTAATTGGTTATAAACATGTAACATTATTTATTTGTAAATTTTAAAAAAATATTGTTTTTGTAAATTATTAAAAATTCATCATTTGTGTTATTACATCTATTTTATCTGTATATTTTTTAAATAATATTTTCGGTTATTTATAAAAAATTCATCAGTAAAATTCTCTATCAAAAAGAACTATTGTTGAAAAAAATAATAAAACTATTATTTACGTGTAAAATACAAATAGTACATCTTTTCTTTCTTTAACAATTATTATGATATTTTAAAAGAATATATATAAGATTAATATTGAAGAAAAG
This sequence comes from Turnera subulata, assembly GCA_028386065.3. NCBI lineage: Eukaryota > Viridiplantae > Streptophyta > Magnoliopsida > Malpighiales > Passifloraceae > Turnera > Turnera subulata. The sequence goes on along the minus strand of JAKUCV010002243.1, from coordinate 60,313 downwards.
AAGAAAAAGTTTGAGAAACAATTAAACTTGAAAAGAAAACTAAATTAAAAAAAATGTATAAATTTTTTTGATTATTATGTAGAAAATATATTTCACAAAAAAAATTAAAAATTACATCATGTATTTGTGAATATGATTAAAAATTATTATAATTGGACAGTCCCATCTATGATATATATAATGGAGACACCTCTCAAAATTGATTGTAGATTAGACATATGACTTCATATTTCTCTAATTTTTTTATTAGTTTTTTTTGTTTTCTATCTATTTCGTTAATTTTTTCATTATTAAATTATCTCTTTTAAAAAAGGTGATAAAATTTATATCTTGATAGGATGCAATTTAAATTCTTTTGAATATCTCTTTTAGTCTATCACAATTTCTTTATAATTCACCATCAGTCATATGTCTTTTACGAATTTCTCTATGTCCAAAATAATCTCTCTTTCTTTCTGTCATCCTCCCAATTGCATTTTACTTTCTCAATTGTATTTTTTATTACGTTTGACAATATAAAAAAAATATTATTCTACTTAATTCTTCAAAACAATGAAGATCTATGTATAAAAAATATATAAGAAAAAAATAGTACATAATAAAAACATTTAAGAAAATTTTCAATTAATTTTTTTTGTGTAAAATAAAAATAGTAAATCTTTTCTATTTTTCAAAAACTATTATTCATGAAAAAATTTATTTAAAAAAAAGTTAATAAAATATATATTTTCATATGATCACATTTAAAAAGTAAATATATAAAATTAATATCAAAAAAAGAAGAAAGAGATTGAAAAAATAAACTTGGAAATAAAAAAAATTTAAAAAATAAAGTATATATAATTTGTTAAATTATCCTATAAAAAGTATATTATTAAAAAATAAGAAGGTACATAGCTCGTGAGATGCCCTGGTAGTGTACAAGTTTAGATAAAGGATCAAACACAAACACTAGCCAACCTCGTGTAAGACAATACAAGGGGTAGTGTACTAATCTTCCTATATGTTTTAGGACCTACCGAGGTGGTGGCCCAATGGCAAGGCCTTCAACCTGCCATCTTTAAGACTCGGGTTCGAGTCCCGACGCTTCCAGTCAAGCCCCATAGTGTGATGCGGCCGAATATGGCCTTCCACACGGTGGGGTGTTGGCCGTTGAGCCCGGTGATTCCCCGATATTATGACGCATAGCAGGCGAGGGTGTCCACTGATACCCCGGTTGGGCGGTCTCTCTTATGAGGAGGGTCTAACGCGTTGCAGGCGAGGGTGTCCACTGATGCCCCGGTTGGGCGGTCTCTCTTATGAGGAGGGTCTAATGCCAGGATGTAACCGGTATTGACCGGGGCCTGGACCGACTGGGCGATGATGACACCACTTATGCCCTTTTTTTTTGGACAAAAAAAAAATATATGTTTTAGGAGCTAGAGTTTAGCGTTCAATAAGGGATCAAGATTAGCTCGTATTATATAATCAATAAACCATGTACTGGCCCAATCCTTAAACGGAAGACCCAAAACGAAGAGTAAATGAGGAGGAAAATAACACAACTCGGGCGGCATTCTAAACATTACTCTCACAGAGAAGACCAGCACTTCCAACAAAATCACGAACTTGTAGCCATTTCCCCGTCAATTTCCATTCATTAACCACCCTCCTATTATTGCTCCAGCAAGTGTACAAATGCACCCAGCAAAGAGCTGAGAGTATAGTTAGCTAACAAATGCCATTTCAAAATTTTGGATCTTTTAAGATATTAGAATTTAACGGAACTAAATAGGGACAATCATAATGAAATAAACATAATAGTCAGCAAGTAAGAGGGAGTACAACGAGAAGTGTATCTGCATGAAGTTAACACTGAACGAACAAAATACATGTGGAAAGGCCAAAAACAAAGAAAAATAACTCATATTTGACATTTTATACAGCGACTTCCGATGTTTTACAGTGGCTGCTACCACAGAACTATCTCTGGCTTACCTAGACCCATAAAGGGAGAAAGGAAATTACATTAACCTCTGCTTTTAGTTCTGACCCTGCTCGCAGGTACTTCCATCCGCTATGGTTTCAAGTAGGAGAGGGAACTAGCATTTTTTTCCCAGCATTTAGTCATTGAGTTGACATAGACAAACGATCTAGTGTTGTTATGTGAGATTGAAGTATTTCTCCACCTCAATACTTCCAAGCATGAGTTCTCATAGGATAGTGAAACTGTGAAAGTATAATCATCCCGGTCGTCTCAATCTGCTTCCCCATCTGCAACTTCTTTTGGATCCTCCTCCATTTGTTCTCCATCAGCAGCTTCTTTACTACCCTCATTGACCTTTTCTCCTGCAGCTTCCTGCTGATCCTCATCAATTGGGTCTTTAGAATCTGGCTGACCAGGAAGGGCCGGAAATATCTGCTCAATCAACTCCACCAGTTTCTCCATTCCATTATCTCCAAAACGTTCCTCACTCTGTTCTACAAGCTGAAAAGGAAAAAAAATCATTCACGCACTGGCAATCAAATGCATTACTTGCATGCTTAACACTGTTTTACAACATTCCTGGCAAGCTTCAATCAAACCAACAAATCAAAACCTTACGTAATTACAAACCAATCCTAATCCCCATAAACAAGAAGGAAAGGGAGTGCAAGAGTAATATACCGGGTAAAGATCAACATATGTAGGAGGCCTAATGTTGATGATATTGAGGATCTCTGCTTTTGCAAGGTCAAATTCCTTACACTTCTCCATGAATTCATTGATGTGGTCCCTTGTTAGCTCGTCAGGAACAGTCTTCACAAGATAATCATAAACCTAACCAGTAAAAACCCAAAACAAAAAATAAAAACCCACAATCAACAAAATAAAACAGAAATTAAAAACCAAAAGGAGAGGAGAAACTAGAACTGAAAAAATAAAAAGAAAGAAGAAAAAGAAACCTGGTATTCAGATCGTTCAATTGGAGCGATAACACGGGAGGAATCTTTCGAAGCACCTCTGGAAACCAAGAAATCAAGCACTTCGAAATTGGTCAATGCACCCGCATTCGGATTCTTTCTGCAAAAAATTGTTTTGATTGAAATAATTAGCACTCAAAATTCAAACACATCCAGAAAATTTAGAAAGAAAAACTATATAGGAAGAAGAATAAACGCATACATCTTCATGACTTCGTCCACTACACAAACACACTCTTCTTTGAATGCAAAGCAGCAGCAAAATACCTCACGCCGGCGAAGGAGGAGAGAGGAAGGCGTGTGGGGGAAACTGTTGATTTGGGGGTTAGGGTTTATGAGGGATCTCTTCATTTTGGATTTGGACCGTTATTAACCTGTTTAAAAATTTAGGTGGACATTTGGCCCATAAATATTTGAACATTGCGTGGTTGTGGGCTGTTGCTTTATTGGGCTGACTGTGCTTTATGTTTTCATTTGGACTTTTATGTGTTGAGTATGATGGGCTTTTGATCCAGGTTTTGAGGTGGGACTTGTGATAGTTATTTGTGCTTGTCAGGCGGTTAGGCAGCCGAAATCTTGACTGTTGTTTTGGTGGGCCTTATAGAAGGAAGTGAGATTTCGTATGGACCCAGACTGCGACTAACTTGGCCCAAATATTCCTGTTCTTGGTACAAGAATGATCCACCTAGCCCTACGTGTATTAAAATTTAAAAGTCTTATGTCATTTACCAAAAAAATATGAGAAAAGAAAAAAAGTCTCATGTCACATGTCTTTGCTACTCAAATGGCAGTGTTGGGCCAATTACGAATTTTTTCGGAAAGTGACATTTTACAACATTGAATTTTAACCCAAAGAAGACCCAACTTTTGTCAAGGATCTTGTGATAAATTTTTTAAAGAAAAAACTTCTCTCAAAGGATTAATGTATAACTTGCACGTCAGAAATTCTAAAAACTTCAATACAAATAGTTGCAAATCCTCAAAAACAGATGCACAAAAGTTAAATCAAAATCTTCAATTTTTCTTGTCAAAAAGTTAAATGGAAAACTTTTTTGACAACAAATCAAAATCTTGGTAAGAGGGGAATGGGGTCATTGATAAGATGCATCCCAAAAAGTAAAGTTAATGATTTTGAAGAGTGAATATGTATGTAGTATTTGTCAAGGGCATACATGATTGTGGTAGAAAGAAAGAAAGAAACTATCCTTTTGCTGTACTGTCTTTATCAAAGTCTCATTTCAGGCTTTTAATGGTCCCAACAATATTTGGTCCAACTCCTCGCCTTCTGTCTGTGGTTTTCCCAACAACGATCATGACCTTTTCTGTCCTTCAACCTCAACGTTTGGACTAATTTTGTTTGCTTTTATTTATTTCCATCTCAACCATGGCTTAATTATTTTTGGTCCAATACCCCACTTCCATTAAATTTAATTCCTTGACGACAAAATGGAATAAATAAATTAACAAGACTCTCTGGAGAGGGAGATAATATGATCCCAAATATGGGTCGAAACTTGGTTCTGTAAAATTCCCACCTGAATAAATCTTGCATGAAAACAGATAGTTTTAGGTTCTATTTTTGGAGGCTGATGCAAATCAGGCATCCATATATTTCTTCTCTATCTTCCATTAAAGTTTTTTGTACTTTTTTCTTTCCATTCAAAAGTTATATATGGAATTTGAAATTTAAACATTCAATTTTACATGCAAGTGCTACCAATGATATTGAGTCGAAACTCATCATAAGTATTTACTAGAACATAATAAGACTCTGGATTTGGAGGTAAGAATTTATCAGCTGTTTCCTAAGAGTCACGACTATGAAAAACAGATATTCTTTTAATAATTGCCATAGAGGCGTTTGTTCTGCCTGAAACAATGGAGAATTCGTAAAGTTTAGTGCTGATTGATTGGATTACATTATCGTGGACATGATTTCTTTCGATGTTCTCCGCAGAATTTATAAGATTATCACAAAACCTCACAATCTACATCGAACCTAAAAATAGTTATAGGTTTTAATCATGCAAAACGGATCAACTACCTATCATTTTTCTCATATCGTCAATCATTGCCATCGTATATTGTTTCCAATATATTAACAAAAAAGCAGGAGGTTGGATTATATATATATATAAAAAAAGAGCAGTTTTCTTCATATATGCAGAACATTTTTATTGGAAGACTCACCCACCATATCCAAGTGCACGATCCCGGGTCAATCAGATTAATTAGAACAAAACTTCAGATACCGGATGGGAAACAAAAAAAAAAAGAGCGGCTTTTGAGAAGGACACTCTGTCGCAAATCGATTGAAAAATGTTGTAATTAATTGATAAAAGAAGAATGTTGTATAAGAATAAGGCTTCGCTCCTTATAATCCAGTTAATTAATAAATCAAAACTTTAATGTTAACCATCGACTTAGGAATCAATCATTCATATTTTTGTATGATACATATAAAGAGCTAATAATAGAAGGGAATTTGAATTCGTGTATGATGAATGGTATTTTCGTGCTGTGTAGCACACCAGGATGACTTTCTTCGATCTTTATTTGGATTTCTCCAACCATTTTTTGAAATTAAAAATTTTATACATTTGCGCTGGCAAGGCTTACTTCTCATCAAACAATTTTTTAAACTCTTTTCTTTTTTTGAACTGACAAATTTTTAAATTCTTTGGATGCTATATTATATAACAGGCTTTAGTTAGAAGTTAGAACTGTAAAAAACAGGATACTGTTCTCCCATGTACGCTGGAGAATGAAGCCACGCACACGAGGACAACACCATATGTGTTATTTTCTCTTTGACCTTATTTGTATCATTTTCAAATTGATGCCCACAAAAATGCTCCATCATTGTCAATTTATAATGTCTAAGTTCAGATTTTATTATTCGAATTGTCCATTTCGTTACTTTCACGTGCATTGCCAAAAGTTTGCAAAACTGGATGCCATAATAAAATACACAGTTCAATGGCAAATTGAAATTTCTATTCTTTTTGTGGTTGTCTGGATTATGGCATCCAATGTTCCACAATTAGTTATGGTCATATGCTTTGAACTCTGTCAAGTGATCTTCAATTTCAGATCACCAAACTCACGCACTAATAGTCAAGAAATAACATCGTTGTCAACTGTCATGTCGAGACCTCCAAAGAAAAATCAGTACTAACTAGTAACTACTAACGACTGGTTAAATACCAACTTAAGTGAGATATTTAGTTCCTACAAATTGAGTCTAATAAAAGAGAAACATCATGATTTATGATCTAAACACTCTTATTTTGCAAAATTGCCTACGATAATGTTTATCTATATCTACTTATCCACTTTTTGGTCTGAAGTAAGCATCGAAGAGTTGTTGAAAAAGATGCTTTATAGGAATTCTAATGTGATCCCGAATGAATATATACTAAACCGTATAAATCAACCTAGCCCATTCAACGAAGAGCCCCAAATGATTGACACATCAAGTATATATCCCATCACTGCATAAACCTAGTGCTCTTATTGTAAAGCAAATTTGCAAATAACACACATACTGAATTTAGTTACCATAATGAACATTTCTTCTTCTTTTTCGCTCGTTTACAATCTAAACATACCTCTAATTAAGATTTTCTAAATCATGAAACCCGACAATATGCTTACAGTTGTTGAAGATGGAGAGGACGAGGGGAAAAAGGCTAAATTAAAACAGACAGTCACGCATCACCTCAATATGCCTTTATTTCTTTTCCCACACACAACAACACTGTATTCAAATGTGCTCGATCGAATAAGTTGATTGAAAATGTACAATCTTATCTCGACCATGAAACCTAAACCCAACAAAGAAACATCCCCTTGAAGGCCTACTTTCAGACAATTAAAGTGTCATATCTCGAGACCCTCCTTATCCCACAGTGCCTCACATGGCACTGACAGTCATAAACAACCTACTGGATAACTCAACACAAATTTGCCAAAAGTTCGGCCTGTAAAAAAGACCCTTCATATTCCTGCAACAATAGCTAAAGTTTAAAGCAAAACTGGACTTTTTCTCCGCATTCAAGTTCCAACCCTTAATTGTGTGGGGTCAAATTCCTCGTCAACCCTTGTTGTTTCAACATCCACACATACATGTATATACATTCTTGGTAGTTAATTACTCCTACACAAACTGAATATGATGTAAGAGTAGGACCCCGGTGTGTAGCTGGCCTCAAAATTTGGGTCCATTTAAGACCATAAAAAAGAGAAAGAAAATTAGAAAAAATACTAACAAGAAAGTCACATATCCCCCTGCCCTGCTATACTTCGTTCTCACTAGTCCCTACCTTAGTTGGATCCTATCTTCTCCAGCCTTCCCTTTCCTATTACTCCTCTCCCCCTAACTTGCAATAATGCAGGCAACTTCATGAGGCCTAACACCACATGACCAAGTTATGGGCATCCATATGAGCATAGGGCCCATCAAATGGGAAAGGCCACGTGTGCAGGAAAAGTACCATGATCTTGCCTAGCTGTCGATGTCAAGGTGGCGCCACGCAAGATATAAAATTCCCCTCCTGTCGTCTTGTAATTCAATTTTGACCATGTGAAATGTGGTCCGTCCGATAAAGATCGCGCGGTCATTGTCACTCCTCCTCCTTTGGGGGTTTTGATTTATTAAGATAGTGGCTAGAGCAAATATAGATAAGGGTATAAATGTTTTTAATAATAGACACCCCTTGAATTTAATTTCTCTTGGTCGACCATATTTTATGGAGAAAAAGGGAAGTTACCATGTTAACTTCATAGCATTAATGATTAAAGGGAAAGTCATTAGTGAGGGACCATATCTTTCACAAAAGCAAGACCAGTACAAAGCAGGCAAGTCCATGGATTGTTGTCTATCTGCTCAAGGGTAAGCAAAACAATGTCATGACGAATTTTGTAGGAATTGGAAGGAAACAAGGGGGTCGAGACAGGCATATGTTTAATAAGAGAGGACATGCACAAGGAGATCTTATCCCTATACCATGCAACATTATTGACATGAAACAATTTACATATGCAAAGAGGAAGGAGTTGGAACCTAAATTGTTGTTGGCACATGTAGGTTAATGGTCGTAAACATACAATTTGCTGCTGTGGATGGGACGCTGACTAGACTTCAATTTGTTTTGTTACAGAATGTTCTTTTTGCGTGATAACTGAGTCCAGCTAAGTGTTGATTAATTGATATTTACACATTGGCATGGCAGTCACATATGCTGAGTTTGATTGATACATAGCCGTGGCAAGTCATGCCCAGCTAATTTGGATGTTTGAAAGCTAATAAAAGGTCTAATTATAAGCAATCCCGTCTATAATGGAGAGGATCCAATCGGGGCCAATGGGAAGTTGACAAAATAGAGAGTTCAAGAAAAGGAAATTGTCTTTGTCCTGTTTTTAGTAAAAGTATCCTCCTGCAAACTTTTTTTTGGAGATTAGACAGTGCAGCGTAGTTCATTCATTCCTCATGAATCACCAAGGTTGCCATATGGAGCAGGTGGACTTGAAAGTTGAAACAGAATAGACTTTCTGGGCTCCAATATGTTACAGGTGGACTTTCATGTGCCTACGTTTGGGCCTCTGCCCTGAAAGAAACTGACTGTCTAATTTCGTTGGGTAAGTTTTCAATGCATTGCTTTTGGTTAAATAACTTATTTTGAAAACTTGGGTTTGGCAAATGAAGATTGAAGAAACTTATTGGGATCTTTATTGTCCCCCTCTTTCTCTGGAAAACTCATCGGGATCTTTATTCAGGTCTATCCTTTTCCGGATCTCTAAAAACTTTTCACATTTTTAGTAGCTCAACAAGAATGGTACTAGTAGTAGTAGTGGTACTAGTTTGACTAGCAAGGGGTGGGGGGGTAAAACCCAGAAGCAATCTAGTACTAGTAGTAATGAATTTCGATGAGTCTAGACCAATAAGTACAGGAGGTGATCAGGTGAATCACCATTCCTCAAGGTATGGTGGTCCAAAATTAGGGAGAGAGGTGGCTCGCATTTTGAGCAGAGAATGGGAGGAATTTTGAAGGTCCCAATTTCCTCCACACGTGGGGGGTGACAGGACAGCCACATTTGTTGCAGCCTCCCTACAGTCCCACGTGAGACCGTACTAGCCACGGTGACTCCTTGTCTCACCGTGCTTTAATTAGACCCATCGCTTTCTCCCTGGGGCATGTTGGTCTTAACCAATAAGATTAAGTAATACCACTAACTCTTAATTGCTTGCTTCGTTAAATGCTTCTCCTGCCAATATAGAAAATGTAGTAAGTACTTTATAAAGTATTTTTACAATTTTATTGAAAAAGATTCTGTTTCGTGCGTCATAATAAAAATGTTATCTAATCAATTAAAAATAAGATTGGTTAACCAACTTTATCTTCATCATCATGGCTTCTTCTCATTTTTATTCTTTCCCAATGCATAGTATCAAATAGTAATACAATAACATCTTTTTGCCCGCAGACTTCCATAAAATAATATACTTTCACGCTCGTTGCAGATGATATTGAAACGGAAAAGTATATCTAGGATAATTTATTGTTATTTAACGGATGCCCATATAATAACTAGAATAAAGAGAAAAGAAAACGAGAACTGAATGGCATTGACATGACATCTTGTCTGTCAAGGTTAACAATAGAGGAATTTGGGCATAGTAATGAGTGTAAAGGTAAACAATCGTTCCTAAAACTCTGATTTTGGAGCGGCTAAACGAGGATTCTTGTGCTTGGGCTAACTTTATGGAGCGTATGTCTCCATGTAATGCTACAACCTGCCCAGAGAAATGTTGTGGTTGCCAATTGGTTTCTCATCCTCATCCCTGATGAGAATGTTTGGTACTATTGTGACAAGTTTTGGTTTAATTGTTTAGGGGTCTCGTCGTAGGGAATTTAGCTAAACAATTGCAGAGATAAAAAAGGGTTCAAATGTTTTAGTTAGTCTGTAATTTTTTATGTTTAGAACTTTGTTTATGATGGGTAGTTTTCCAAATAAACTTTAAATCTGGATTGCTCACCTGTTTATGATGACAAGTCTTCCAATCCAGGACTCAAAAAATGATTTTAACCTTACTAAGATCAAGTGTCAAACACAATAAAGTTATTTTGGCCTTATTAACACGAAAAATAAAATGAGAAGGGAGAGGGAGTTGTTTGTACTTCGTAATTAAGAGAGAAAAATAAAATTTCAAATGCGAAACAGGTTACGAGCCAAATTCTTGGACTTAATCGACGCGTAATTCCACCAAACTCTTAGTGGGTGTTTTTTGGTGACTCTATTGCTTTTTCTCAAGGCATGAAATTTTCACATTTTTTATCGTATTTTCTTTTTTTTGGGGTACATTCTCAACTTTTGTCTTGATATAACTAGCATTGGAAAGAGCCCAAAAAAAAAAGCATTGGATTTAAACTTTTTTTTAAATAAAACTAGCATTGGATTCCCATTTCTATTCGAACAAAAAAAGCTTTCAAAATTATTTTCATGAAAATCAAGGTTTGCCAATAACCTTTTTACGGTCCTATAATCGTTTGAGAAATAAAAATCACACCGCCAAAATAAATTGATCCCGAGGCTATCAATATACTAGCAGCACGACAAACACACAGGGCTACTTTTGAGGTTGTAGTGCTTTTTTCTTCATGTTTTCTTTTTCTCGAGCTGTAAATGTGAAATTGAGAGCTTATGCCGTCTTTTTTATTATCGGAAGAGTTAGAAAATTTTGACCAATATGGCTGGCTCTTGGCAGTATAAGGCCATGAAAAGGTAGGGGTAGGAAGGACTGTGGATGCATCATCACAGGCTGAAAGCAAAAGTAAGCTTAGCCTGCTTTTGACTTCACCTTTTTCCTTTCTTATCACATTTTTTCCTCTCCCTCCAATCTCTCTCGGCTTATCACAAAAAGGACCCCCCCAACAAAAAGTGTACCCTATTGAAAGGTACGAAACACCCACTAGATTACAGCGAAAAAGCTCTCTGCCAAATTTCCCTCTTAGTGTTTTCTTTTGGGTAGTAAGTTGTAACGCTCTCCTTTCATCAAAGTTGATGTCAACCTAACAAAAAAGGCTTTTCAAAGTTGATTACATGTAAACATGTCTTTGTCTAAATTAATAAAAACATGCATCATCAACCTTTGTATTAACAAATGTGATCAATGACTAGTTAACTTCCTTTTGGTCACAATTAAATATACCTCCATAAAAAATAACAAACCAAAGGAAGACGACAAACGCAAATAATTGCCGGATCTACGGACAAATAAAAGCCAACACTAAGAACAAAAGAAGAAAAATTGAAATATGAAACCAAGAAAAAGGAAAGAAAAAGATACTTAAAAGAAACCCCCTTCACTACTCCTCTCCATCTTCTTGGATTGATTAATCAACTAGTATTTTTTGTCGCTTTTTGATGGTGGGGAAGAATATTGAAATCAGAAACTTTGCATGGCACCGCAGCAGCGATGAAGAGAATCAGGCCCTCTTTTCTGCGCTTGTTATCCTCTTTCATGTCTCCCTTATGCTGGACTGGCCTAACTTTGCTCCTCCTCTTTTAATCTTTAGAAAAATGGACCATCTTTGGCTGTTAATGAGGGCAGGATCCTTATTTCCGGGTACTACTATCACTAAGTTAAAAGTATTTTTTAGCTCCGAAAATTTTGGAACCTTCAGGTAAATTTTTGTGTAGTACTAAAATACTTTGCCCCCGGAAATCCTCTGGTAAAATGAGAACACACACATGCATATATATTAATTCTTCTTCTTCTTCTTCTTCTGCTTCTTCTGTGAGGCAGAGACACTGCTGCCAGGTGTGACACAAAATCAGTGATCAAAATTCTCTCCATTTTGTCCCCCTTTTGACTACTACCGAGGAGAAAAATCACAATCCAAGAAGAATGTAGTAGACAAGCGTAATTGGCAACGCTATCAACATTCCAAAGATGACCCTGAAAAAAAAGAATTAAGCAGACAATTAGTTTAATTACAGGTCAATTTGCTGAGGTTATCCACTAGGATGAACTGTCACTTTTAAGTCTAATTAACTTACGCAGTACTAAGAATGGCAGGATGGACATTGTATTCTTTGGCAAACACAAAAGGAACAATACCTTGTGGCAACGCAGCCTGTTTATACAATAAAAGGATCAATAATCAAACCAAGCAAATCAACTAAAGTGACATTAAATTAAGCCGCAATAGTAATAGTACTATTACAAAGGAGGGAACAATTAGGTACATGTAACAATCATTAGATTATTTATAACATTTTTACCTGAACAATAGCCACACGAAGCAGGGTACCTCGCAGGCCAACTGCTATGGAAGCAGCAGCCATTACTGCAGGGCCAGTCAAGAATCTAACAGCCATGGCAAATGAAGCAACCGAATTGCCACATGCAATTATCTTGGGTTGTAGAGCCATAAATATACCTTTCACCATAATAAACCAAAAATCAATTCACCCATTTTCAAGAAACAAAAAAAAAAAAGAGCTTAAAATATAGTATAAGAAGAAAAACTTTAATGTCTCAAATTCAATAGCCCTGGACCAAAATAGGCATCTATCACAAGCGGTGCCCACCGAAACAGGACCGCAAGCGAGCCCGGCCCCATGTGTCGGGTGGTCATGAATCCATTTATATTAGCCTTAAGGTTCTTATTATGTGATTAACAAATTAATTACGTAGGGGAGGAAATGGATGGTTGTAAGTTGGGCACACCCATGACTTTTAATTTTGACAAATGTAAACATCACTTGCGTACCAACCAACCTTTGGTACCGGACCACATTAATATGCGATCAATGAATTGCCACATTAAGCAATAAAATACACAACTGTTACGTAGTTTACTGCATGGCCTTGTGGTATTGACTACATGTCCCTTTAATGGACCAATTGGAACTGAATGCTTATAAATAGTTTGAATATACTAGCGAATTAAGAGACAGTGAAAGGCTAAAAGAGAAAAAAAAAATGTATACGATTACGCGAACTAGTTTACAAGGATTATGACCACTCACCTAAGCTGAACATAGCCATTCCAAGTCCAGCATCGGACAGTATGGAGATTGACTTCTCTATTATTTTAGGCATAGCCACATGCCACCTGCGACCAGAAATCAAGAACAACTACTTAACCAATCATTTATTTCAGTTGAATAAGGATACCCTTTTTAAAAAATTATGTTTTGGTTCCAAATTAGACATTTGATTATTTTTTTTTCTTCAAAGTTTGTTGCACTTACCGGAAAGAAACTAGAGACCAAGTGAGTCCAATTAGGCTAGAGTAGGTGTTGGGATTGCGAATAAGTTTGCGCCAAACCATGATCAATATCAGCCGGGTCATAACACTCGCCGGAGGCATTTGTTTATTGACGCCGGTTTCCGGCAATCCCGCCACTTTCGGGTGGAGCTCAGCTGTGGAGCTGGACCCCAGCTTGTTAAGCCCATTGAGCCCTTCTTTTTCCTTCTCTTCTTCCCCTTCTCCTCCTCTACCGGCAAAGCTAAAGTCCTCGCCAGCAGCAAAGTCTCCTCCGGTTTGTGGAATAGCTACACATTTTTGAACAAAAAAAGACACTTTAGACTAAAAGACGTAAGAAAAGTAGTGGTACTGTGCAAAAAAGGTGGTTAAATGGTTGGCAAACTAAAAATTAAACAGGTACTTAATATTAATAAAAAAACAAACAAAACCTTACTTTTGGTTTCTCCATTTTGAGGGTGATCCGCGACCAACATTCTGATTTCCTTGGCGCCCTGATCGGAGCGTCCGGATTGCTCGGATGCTCCGAAATCGGGTCCGCCGAATACGTGGAGCCCTCCTCCTTCGGATACCGGCGACGCACTCGAGCTCCACACGAACATGTGTAGCTCTTTCGCGTCATGGTTTGCTTTGCCATTGTTATTATTATTGTTAGTAGTAATAGTATTCTGATTCTGCTGCTGCTGTTGCTGTTGCTGATTCTTGGCATTTTTGGCCGGGGCGGCGGCGGGGGCGGAGGAGGAGAATTCCGGGTTCGGTGCCGGGTAGGAGGTAGGAACCGTCTGGGTTGGATAAAACCCGAATCTTGGAGAAGATATGTTGGCCATTGGCGCGCAATTCTCTTCGAAGTTCGACGGCCGCGGCGTGGGGCCTCTTGAGGACTGCACCGAGTACAAGTCGGCGGGGCCGAAGTTGGAGAGCCGGCCGCCGGGGAATCCTTGAACACCCATCATGGAGTAGAAATCGGAGGTGTTGAAGTTAGACCCTCTCGGGGTTGGGTTCCGGGAGGAGCTCAAGCTGTAAATCTCGGCTCCGGTGAGGTTGGACGGGCGAGGGGTGATCCCGGAGAAAGACCCCGGACCAAGAGAACGCCTTGAGGCATTGGATTTCCTCACCGTGACGTGCAGCTTCCCGTCGTCGCCAATCGCCGCGTCGGTTTCCAGGAAATCCCGCCCGTCCAGGGACACCACATCGGAATCCACCTTGAAGGAGACGATGGAGGCTGCGGTCTCCGGGAACTGCTCCATGATGAGCAGCTTGGCGCCTCTGTACTCGAAGAGGAAGAGGAGGAGGGTGTACCAGATGATGCACTGGAGCACCACCACCTGGACCATGAGGCTGCCGGAGTACTCGCCGTACATGGCGATCAAGAGAGGGATGCCCATGACGAGGGTGTTTGGTAAGGTGGAGAGGGAGAAGATGGTGATCATCCACTCGAGGCTGCCGTTCTTGGTGAAGTTGGTCCAAATGCCAAGCGCCACCAGCATTATTATCTTCTGGAGGGTGTCGGCGGCGATGAACCGGAAGTTCATCTCGTAAGGGTTGTTGATGGAGATGAAGTGGAAGGAGAGGAGGGGGACGGCGAATATGGCCACGAACCGGTTGATGCCGGAGCACTGGTCAGGGCTGAATATCTTCCACCACCGGACGGAGCCGTAGGCCAAGATCATGGCCACGTAGAGAGGGATCATGGCCGTCAAGACCGTGTAAAGATCGCCCCAGGAAATCATAGCTACCTAGCTAGTAGTTTTAACTAGATTGCTCTGCTTTGTTATTGGAAAAAGAAGGATACAGTAGTGGTGGGTTTTTGTAGTTTAGTGAAGGAAGGAGGATTAGGCAGAGATTTGTAGATGGATTGTGTTGTGTGGCATTGATTCAATTAATGGGAATGGTAACTAGCTAGAGGAGGGAAGAAAATAAAAAGAGTACAAAAAACCGTTAGTTAACTAACTGGGATATGTATGTCCTTCTGCCACTGCTCTGCTCTGCAAGAAGAGTGAAAAAAAAGAAAGCTTTTTTTGTGTGGTGGCAGAGAGAGATCTTGGTCTTGGGTGGAGCTCTAGTTGTGGTTATAGGAGTGTCTACAACTTACAAGGAGAGCAAGTAACTTTAAGGGAAATATATATAGAGGGAGAGACTGGAAGAGTGTGTGTGTATGCAGATGATGTGGATAACATAATTATGTACATGTACATGTAGAGGCTGGAGTAGTATTTTTTTTTTAAATTTTCTTGTTTGGCTACTTGAAGGGGAAGATTGGAGGGGAAGGGGGGACCAGTCTGCAGTCACTAGTCACCACTGGTAGTAGTAGGAGACATTAGTGTGAACTGTGAACTGTGAACTGGGTGGAAGTGAAGTTGGGTTAATATTTGACTGCCTGATTTGGTTAAGTTAACTGAAGCATGAGTTTATGTTCTGGTTTTTACAGGTGGCAGGCTTCATGTGGTACTACTGGGTTCTCACCAGTGATGTGGATAGTGTTTTTCCTGGTGGATTTCTGTCAAAAGTTTGGAAGTTGTATTGCAGAAACTTTGTGCAAAAGCCGCAAAGGAGTTTAATCAATACTTATATGAAAAAAAAAAAAAAAGGTGGAACTTTAACAGGGGGATGAAGGCCGGCCCTCATGAATTTCAGTTCAGTTCAGTTCAGAGGATGCAATAATATCATAGTAACTTTTAAGGAAAAATGGTACTGTATGTATCAGGTAATAACTATGTGTAATTATTCCATATAGTTACATTTCGCTTATTGTTTGTTATACCCTTTACGAATATAAAAAAACTGTGGATGTTCACATAAATTTTCCTAGTGGTCTACTGTTTATGGATTGCTCTTGCAATTAACACTGACATGTTTAGAATGCCAAACAAATAAGAGCAATCATATATGCTTTTGACCGTGGAAAATAATCAGCCTTAACTGATCAAAGATTGCGTGGAAGCAAAAAATTGCTTCATTACGGGCATATTATAATGTCCTTTCTCATTTTTTCAACTTATGCTTTACCATTACTGGCATAAAACATACGACCAATTTTTCTTACTTTCAATCTTATGATGATAATGACTGTTTAATACAGTATCATGGACCAGAGTTTCCGTGTTTGGAATCCATAGTTGAACGATAATAATAAGAATATCCAGTAAAGTTAGTTCTTTCATTTTCTTTTAGAAAAAGCGGGCAAACTGGTCTGGACAATGACTTGTAACAAAAAAAAAGAAACACAAAATCATCTCTAGTATATTTTTATCATGACAATTTTGTGCAACTTTAAGTTATAAAGAATCAGTCAGACTCGCTTGAATCATATGTCTAGGGTAAAGCTATTGGCAGATTATGGGTTTAATTAGTCCTTGTTCTTCAATTCCTGCAATTCCTGTTCTTTAAACGAAGGCATGAATGAAGTTGTAGCTTTTGGGTGTAGATAGATAGATAGCCAGATATGATAGACCAGTGACAATTGCTGTCGACCAGCAAAGGTAATAAGTACTAATTTTTGTTAGTAATATTTCCTTCTTTTGAACAGAAAGTACCAAGTTAATAAGAAACCCAGGTAATTTCCATCCAGACCAAAAGAAAATGACCTTTCTCTGAATCCAGGAGTTCTCCAGTGAATTAAAGAAGCTTTTTTTTTTTTCTTATCTTAAATGATTGGTGTCCAAGTGGCAGAAATTGGCAATGAAATTGCACATGCTGGGAGGTTCAATACCCACCACACTCGTGCAAATATGAAAAGCACCAAAACACTTTCTATACCCAACAGGCCAAACCCTATCCTTTGCTCCTTCCTAGCTAGTTAGCTAGCTTCCTTCTTCGATTTTTTTTTTTTAAAAGCGACCATTATGCAAGTGATAATAGGATGGTACTTACTTTTCCACTCGTAATAATGGAGTGTACACTTAAACTAAATATTATCACGAGGATATTATTATCAATTTTTATTATTGATTAAATTAAATATTTGTATTATTGATCTTTTATTTGGATTTTAATTTATTTTAAATATTAATTCGACTACGAGAAACACTTTTACTCGTGCAATAAGTTCTTAGCGCGCATAGTAAAAACGTTGCGTTTCTAGAGTGATGGCGTGACAACAGATGTGAGCCTCTCGGCCCATTGGGCCTCTTCCGCGCCTTCATATTTATATGTGCTTGTACGCTGAAAAATCCCCAAACCATTTTTTTTAGATCCCCTATTAACACATAAATGAAAATATGTTCATGTAAAGAACTTTTAACAATTTCACACTTAGACTAAATAGGCTTAGACAGGACTGTAAAACAAATACACTGCTGAAATAGCAAAAATGGAAAAAAAAATTCACATACAAATGCATTGTTGCCTCAAGATATTATCAAAATGATACATTTGCGAGATCAATACAAATATTATTATTGTAGAATATAGTCCTTTCTTTAGTAATTTGGATTGGTGCATGTTCCCTTCTCATGCCCATCCCATGCGCACCATATGGAGCTTTTTTCCTTTAGAACGGATAACCTTGTAGAGCAATGAGTCGTCTATTTAACAATGATCGCTTCCTCTAACTCCCTTCATCTTTTCCTCTTTTTCTCTAGTTGTTTTTTTTTTTCCAAAATAAAATCTTTTGGGAAGGCATATCATCATTTGAATACGTTAATCTTTTAGCGACTAAAAGTGCTTACACGACCTTAAATAAGGAATCTAGGACCACATATTGATGTGGTTGGAGTTTGGTAGTGGAGGGCAGTTTTTTAAATGAGGGTTACCCAACGTTGTGGTAGGGTTTTTGTGACCTAAAAGAGCATGAATTAACACATGGAAGATCTTTGTCAAAAGGTATACCGGTAATGATATATATTATTGAGGTCAGGTTAAGTTTCTTAGTGGGTATATTGATATCAATCTTTTGGAGGACACGGAATATCTTTTTGGCAAAATTTCGGCCTTAGAATAAGACTTTAGAAAATGTTAGATTGAAAACGAGGGCATATCATATCCTACGGAAACGAATATGTCTCATGTTTTCTGGAAAACAAATATATGGAGAGAAACGAAATGGTCGAGGAAGTTATGTTTTTGTATTAAATTCAATGGATAGATAGATGAGAAAAACAGTTTAAAAGTATATAAACCATAATCCTTTAAGAAATCATTCATAATCTTTTTAAAAACAATTTCGCTTTTGGTCTGAATATTATTGATTGTAGTCAGTAAAAATAGGTGTGAATGGCTGTACTGAAAATTCAGGGTTATTTTGTAATGAAATAGAACCTCTTGTCCAAATTGTTGGCAGGTTTCTAAACTACTGGTAATTTATATTAAAAAAATAATTATGTATATATCATAAGCATGTACATTTGTATTATTATTCTCTTATTTTTAGAGGAAAGAAAAACAAACATTTCGCACTATTATTCGGGCCCGTTAATGCCACTAGGCAGGCAGCCCATTTAGTAAGGAGCAGCGTCCTCTTTGATTGGGCCCTCCGTAACGATGCTTCATTTATTTTCCTTTTTGACAGTTAATGGTGTTTTTGTTTTTAAAAAAATTTCCGGAGCCTTGACCCGACTAATTTGGATTCCGCCGGAGTGTGCACCTGGTTATGGTAGGTGCATTTCTCAATGGAAATTTTTTGCGTGCACGAGAACTAGTGACCCGACTAATTTGGATTTGACCCAGGTAGCACACCAGGTTATGAATGGGATTTTTTTGCGTACACGAGAACTCGAATTAGAGACTTCGCTTAAATTGAACTAAGTGGCTTACCACTCCTGACTAACCCCACACTGATTGGTGCTTGTTTTGTTTGGTTCTTCCAAATCATGGCTAGGTGCCAGCAACAGATTGTTATATTTCTACTTGAACAACAGAAATTCATTACTATATTTATTTCAGTAGTATTATCCCTGCTCTTTGTAAAATCTGGAATGCCTATGCGGCTATTACCTAAACATGATTAAATTAGTCTCTAGAACGATGCACTCCTCGAATTGCATGATTCCCTATCTTTCTCTTTTGGACTGTGGCTTTGGCTTTGACTTTTTTATTTTTTATGGACCAAGATGCATTCACATGCAGAGCTATGTAGACAGTTAAACCACCGGTTTTAGTTTGACACGTGACAGTTAGGTTTGACTCAAATCCTTGAATCCTCACTAAACAAAGGGAGGAGTTATCCTAACAATAAATCATTAGGCATTATTCAATTTATCAAAGTCATAAAAGCTCATTAACACCGATAAATATGTATGGGGATTAGGTTTCGTGCTCCTTAGGTTGTTTATAAATAACATCACCTTATCAATAAAATACTTCACTGCCTTCACCTAACGAAGCCAGCCATGTGAAAGAACATTCTTATAAAATTTTGTCGCGTCGCCATGCTTGTAATAAAAATTGGCCTTTTGCCATCTTTGAACGCTCTTCTGTTCTCGTGGCCTTCTTTTTTGTTGCAGGAAAGAGGAGCTAGCTATCTCGAAAAGGCCAGCTAAGGATTTGCATGCAACAATCTCATCCTTTTGGATTTTTTTGCCGAATTAAAATTGAGCAATGAAGAAAAAGTAAAGGGGACATATTTTAATGGGGTTTGGAAACATGTTGAGTTTATGTTTTGACACATTTTCGGGTTGGAAAGGGAATGCCTTTACGTGACAAAATTTTCTGACAAATAGGTCACAAATTTTGTGCTTCGTTGGCCATCAGATTTCTGGACATTAATATTCACTTGGAGGGCCACATGTAATGTGGTTGTCTTAGTTCAAGAGGTGAATTTACTCTAAATGTTCGGTTGGCAGGGAGTTTTCATTTACGTTCTTAATTTGTGGGTTGCAAATTAATTACTAATTCTCCAAATCCCCACAACGAGTAATCCAGATATAATTAAACAAAGTAGTTAGCAAATCGGTATTAGAAAGATATTGTAACCAAAGTATCCACATATCATCTAGAAGGATTCCTCCACCTAGCTAGCCATTGCCAATACCCGCTTAGTGAAGACGGTGAATAATCCAAAAATGAACGTTGGACGAATCAATCACCTAACTAAAGCCACAAAAGGCGTAGTAGTTGCTTGGATATATTAAAATTGAGATGACCCCTTAATTAAGTGAATCTTCTCATTGAATAATATTAAATGTTCTTCATTGATGGCAACTTAAATCAGGGGGCACCGTTGTTCCCTTTTGAATCTCTTCTTGACCATGCTTGAGTAATGTCGCAGAGAAATTTAGGACGATGTTTGCTAAGGAATTGACTATGACGATAGGTCTAGTCCTCTAGTAAGCCGACACTTGATCAAAGCGGATAGTACTTCCCTGAAGCAAAGCTTTAATTTCTTATTGATTTTAATTAAATGCTTGGTTTTTGTGGTGGAGATGCTTGTTCTCTCAATCTGAATCGTCCAAATACTGCTATTTTGTCTGCTTTGCAATTGGTA
Source organism: Turnera subulata (assembly GCA_028386065.3). Lineage (NCBI taxonomy): Eukaryota > Viridiplantae > Streptophyta > Magnoliopsida > Malpighiales > Passifloraceae > Turnera > Turnera subulata. The sequence continues at coordinate 39,673 of JAKUCV010002243.1, read as the reverse complement.
TCACCTAGTTTCCCGATCGGTTGCCTCGTTAAGTAATCCCTTTTAGTGATTAAGTTATTGATCTAAGAATAGGCCGACCAATCCGACCATGATTCGGGATCTATTACCGGATTTTTCAAAGTCAAGTAGACTAATTTTTTTGATCCAAAAAAGAATGTAATCACTAGATGGATCTAATGGTTGTTGGGGAATATCGTCACGAATATATATCGTTGATCTGTTTATGATTTGAGTTAGAAGAATCTATGATCTAGATTAATTTGGATCATTTTGTTTGTATGATCCATTTTTTTGTTTCCAAGGTTAGACTAGGACTGAACTTGAAACCTTTAGCCTTTATAAATATGAAAAATAATAAAAGATTATCTTTTATACATGTTTGATTTTTTTTTAAAAAAAAGAGGTAATAGTATCACCTCTAAATTATGAAAACTAGATTAAAACTTAAAAGGGGTGAACCGAGCCACCCAAGGAAGAGACCAAATTATTGAAATCATTTAATAGATTTGGCAAAACCCAATCCCGGTTCACATTGTTCTTTTCATTCACCTGCAATTTAGGCCCAAATGAATAACCAGACCACCTCTAGTCTGGATTTACTAGTTCACCGGTCCAAATACCACGTTTTAGTTCTAACAAAGACCACCCACCATACACTACACTGTTTCAGAGATGTCCTTGTGCTCCTTTTGTTAGGTCAGGTTTGGACTTATGGAAGTTGGGCTCATATTTACAGTTTTCCATCTTTATCATTTGTTTCCTACGGGTTTGAGGATAGTCCAATGGGCCTATCTACTCTTCTCGTAAGTCGTAACCTTGCTATTGTAGTCCATAAACTATATCTTTCTCCTTTTTGCTAGTTTCTCTCACCAAAAAAAAAATCTGTAATTAATTTCTAATAGAAAATTCTAATATTTTTTTTTTGATGCGAACATAGAAAATTCTAATATTTTGAGTTGGGCCAATAATATGTCTTTCATGAGTCTTCCCACTGATGAAAAACTAACAATTCTTCCTATACTCCTGTTGGAGGCATCTCAAAGGGTAACCAAATCATCAACTATACTCCATGGGATTTTTTTTTTGAGAACCATATTTCCATGGGAATTTTTTTTTGAGAATCATATTTCCATGGGAATAATATTATACCCAAGTAATTGCATCCATGTTGTGTTTATTTTACTGGTTAACGAACATCCATGTTGCGCTAAAATAATCAGATTTTAAATGAGTTGGAGCATGCTTTTCTTACTCGGATCCAGAAGAGTGAGACACAAAAAAGGAAGCAAATATAATGATTACCTGCCATTCGCAAACATGTCTACGAGAGATATTTCCATATTTCTCGAATCCTAAACCTCACCTCACCCTTCTTAACAAGAGCATCATTGAGCTAGCATTCAGGAAAAAAAACACCCTCATATGCAAAAGTAAATTTATATATTTCATCGAAATGATAAATAAGTAACAGTGCTACATGAAGAACTGAAATTAATTGTTCTACACCATATATAGAGGTCCATATCTGGATTCATGTGAACCTGGTTTAATTGATGTACCCTCTCTTCTCATGTTTTGTTCAATTACGTAGCCAACTTATCTTCCGTTAGTTAAACAGCTTTTATGTCTTAGCATCAAAAAACAGCTTTTATGTATCCTTCACATAAAATATCACATTCACATTTAAACTCAAAGCATGATTTCTCAGGTCTGAATTCCCAAATTCAAACTCCACGTTATCATTGTTTGCTTAATATATGATACATGATATGAAAGTGCCATTAACATAAAGGTCGGGATAAAATGAGAGAACGATTTGAGTTCTACCTCCCATTAATATAAAAAACTACCCCTCAAAAAAAAAAAAGATAACATAGAATTTTTCTTTTGTGTGAACGTGTTTTGCAACTTGACATCATCATATGACTATAGTTTATTAGTTGTGCATGTGAAGGTTGAATTCTACGAAGACTAAGCCAACAAAAAATAGAACATGAAGAAATTTCTAACAAAGTTATAGACTACATGCTTCCGCGTTTTGTACACTCTTGTCTTCCCTGATGATCTTGATCTTTGACACAAGCTAAGAAAAGCAATATCTAACAAAGAATTCCATGTTTCCATAATTATCTACATATGGGATTGCTTTTCCGTGAAGTTTCCTGCCCAATACTCTAGCCTTAGCATCTAGCCAACCAATTAAAAGCATTATCACTAGCATAAAACAAATGAAATAATAATTTGAAAAGAGATGGGGGCATCTAGAAAATTATCCATATAGACTGTAGATACCATAAGATATAGTATCTATTCCTTGAACATTGTGGGTGGTGGTGTAAACTACTACTATGAACATTCTTCTAATTATCTGTTTCTTTTTTTTTTTTGGTCATCCAAGTAAATCACTAAAAACAAACTATCACAAAGCGGAAGGTTGCCGTGACTGGAGGGAGGGTGTCCCATCTTTTTTGGGCCAGGTGGCGGCGGCGGCAGCGGTGGTGGTTTTGGTGGAACCCTTGTCTAAGGTGGTGGCGGTGGTGGTAGTCACGCGCTCACAGCGTGGACACATGGTTAGGGTAGAAGCAGGAAGAGGCTCACAACTGTGGGGGGATATCACTGTTGGTGGGCCTACTTTTAGAGCCCTAAGTTCTTCCACTTCCCTTTGTAGCCTCCTGTTTTGCTCTGTTAGTGAACCAAACCATCTCTTCAGGTACTCACATTCCATCTCCGTCTGCTTAAGCTTGCTCCTGAAAATGTTAAGTACAATTGTTGTGATTAGTATATATGCCATTGCCAACCCAGATAAGTTAATTGATCATCACTTGTAATGAAAAATTACTAGTACTACTATTTTTGATATCTTTTTATTTGGGTTTTATAAGTTGGATCGTTGGAGCAAATAATGCCCACAATCATACTTTTGTAACTTTCCCATCCCAACAAATGATTGCCAACAAAAATGAGTTGGTAGCCATGATTAGGTGCTTGCTTTAAAGGCGTGGCCCCCTCAGGGTGCTCTTCTAGTGTCCTCTCTGCATAACAATTGCACTTTCTGATTTCTCAATACAATAGATGAGTTCATTAAATTCTCAGCAGAAACACAACTCCCTCATCATATTTAATGTTTATTTGTTCCTTAGATATAAATGCTATATAACTGCCTTGACATTTTCAGTAGTAGTAGTAATATATTATTTTCTTTTCGAAAAGAAAACTACTTTTAAGAGAGTATTAACCGGAGTTTAAAGACAATTTGTAAGAGGAACAGCCAAAAGATATAAAGAGAAAATACAATAAACAATCCGTTTTGAATGTAGCATTTAATTTAATGCCATGTATACACTTAGAAACCGAAACATGCATTATGGAAACTCTCGACAAAAAAAAAAAATTATGGAAACTAGTTTTGGCATTCCTACATAGTGAGACTTCTACAAATAAACATTGCAATCAATGAAGATGGAGATTTGCCCTTGATCGATCACTTTCAATAATATAACATGTCATATATATCTTAATTATGTAACAACTTGCGTGCATGGCTAGTCCAAAGCATAATGGGTCAAAAATAGCAGTTATTAGAGTTATTATGATCTGACTAGCACACGAGGCCAAAGGAACACGAGTCTGGATACCGACATATCCTTTTGAATCAATTTTATGCTATCATTTGGTTGATGTTTGGACAACCATCATTATAATGGGTTCACAAAGGTGAGCTCATGAAATAACCCCATCATTAATTGTTCACACAAACTTGTTGAAGCCACCTGTTGGTCACGTGTCCTCATTCTGAAACTAGACAAAGGTTTTATTTATTCGCAATTATCATTGCGTTTCTATGCCAAAGAAGCCAAGAGCTAAAATACCCAAGTGACCTCCACCCCTCAATTTGCTATATGTCATAGAGGGCTGCACACCTATTGGAATTTGGTTGTTATAATTAGTATGAACATTAACCTAGCTAGATATATTATGAAATATCTCTATTAGTATCACTTAAGGGGATGTATTATCTAGGCGTGCGAGAATGCAAGTATACGTTTTCCATGTGTACGCTGCATCCCTTTTTGACTGTGTGGAGATGACCCCACCTGATCTTCTATGATAAATGATGCCTGATTCTATAGTCTCTGTACACATACTTCTATTAAAATGCATGAGCATGCGATAACCAGAAAATCAATTAAGTTTACATCAATATCTTTGAAAACAAGTTGTATATATATCTAAGTAGTATCAAAGGAAAGAAAAATTAAAGTTGTCATTGTGCGTGAGTTCATACATATGTGTCAATTGATTCCTCCTGCTTTTTTCTACGGATTCCTTTGCTTTAGGCATATGAATAGTTCATATGAGCAAATTTATAGTATAAAAGTTACGTTCTAACTTCTTCCACTCTAAAATAAAAAGGAAGAAAAAGACACATTAACTCCCCACTTAGAGAGGTTTTATATGCAGTAGAAAACTTTTAAAAGTACATACAGACTAGAAAGAAGGGAAACTTCATAGGATGCGATGCGAAGAGAAACGTGATTTATTGATCATTTATTCTTGCCTAGCTAGTTTTTTTAATCAAATTTGTGTGCGTATATAATTTTTTGCCATGGGAAAATGACAAAAGCATCTCTATAGTACTATTATTGTACAAATGGTGTCCCAAGGAGAACCTCGCATGCTCTAAACCATCGTTTTCCGCTTTATTATTATTAGAGTACGATTTTATACGGGTAGAGAACTAGAATCTGATTCAGATTATATACTTTTGTGATATTCTGTCAACTTTGATATCTACCCTAGCTAGTAGTTGTCACTTTAATCCTAACCACCAACGAACTTATATGTAAGATAGAATCCCAAAACGAAAGAGATAAAAAGGGGAAAAAAAGGAAGGAAAGAAAGAATGATATTTTTCGTATAAGCATAATTACACAAGGTATACGTACGGTACCTGGCCCTACGGTTTTGAAACCACACCTCAACTTGCCTAGGCCTGAGCTTCAGCTGCAAAGCTAGTGCCTCTTTCTGTCTCTGCAAACCCAATAAGATTTCCAAAGCATTAATAACATGAGAGGACATCAACTACTTCCATCTAAATATCCTCGTTTGAAACGAAAACATATAATATATTCGCATATATCCGTGAGGACCATGACTAGACATTAAAGTGGTGGATGGATGGATGGAAGGAAAGATCGGGATGAGCTATAGAGGGGATATGGTCTCTATCTAGCTCCTATGGATTCAATACTTACTGGGTTTAAGGTGTGATGTAGCCTGAAACTCTCCTCCAGGAGACGAGACTGTTCTTTTGAGAGACGGAGCTTCTTGCGAGGAGGTGCTCCGTTACTGCTCTCCTCTTCATCTTCCATGCCATTAGTGATCCATTCTTCTGCTGCACCTGATGGTACTTGGTTTATGTCCAGATTTTTCAGGGCACAACCCCTTTGATCACCTGATAAAGATGTAAAAACCGATCATTTTCATGTTAAGTAAACCCAAAATTAAATTGAAGCAGTTACCAATATATACTAATAAAACCTACGAATATGATCGCTATGAGAGAGGGAAAAGGAGGGAGAGGGAGCTCTATATATAAAACAAATAGAACCCATATGATATAGCCATGCAAGAAAACAAGAGTATGTGATCACAGATATAATAGTATCATGGGTAAGTAAAGAAGGGGTTTTTTATTTGTAATTAAAATATCTTGACAAATAGAGAAGTAAGAAAGAGCAGATAATCTTGCAGTTTACTAGGGGTACCGACTCACCAGATAGTTGAAGACAAGGGGATGAAGAGAATCCAGGCATGGATATAGTCAACTCCAAGCTAGAGGAGCTTGAGGGTGAAACAGCCATGTTAATTATAAGTAGAGCAAGAAAGAAGAAGTAGAAGATGGATATATATAAATGGCTGATTTTGTGATCGAAGGGGAAAAGGTAAAGTAGAAAGGAGAAAGGGAAAAGAAGAAAAGAAACTGGTAGAGGAGACAAATGAGAGACAAAGCAGAAATATGAAAGGGAGGAGGAAAAAGAGGGTGAGATGGGGAGGTCAAATAAATACTAAGTAGGGGTTGGGGAAGAAGAAAAGGAAAAGAAAAAGAAAAAATAACGAAATATGGGTTTTGTTTTGTTTTGTTTTTGTTGTTCTCTTCTCTTCTCTCCTTGAACCTACCTAGTCTTCATATTTTTTTTTTTCCTTGGGTTAGGGTTTTTGACTGTGGTCGTCAAGTCAAAGGGTCTGACCCCCGTCTGATGGTTGACACGTGTCAGGGGTGATGGAGGAGAGTAGGGTTGGTGTAGGAGAATATCCGGCAGGTTTTCTGTTTACTGTGATAGGAAGGGGGGGTTACGTCTAGTTGTCGGTTCAAAGGTCAGCTATTGAAATGATTGGGAGCCTAGACTGGGGGAAGGTGAGCTTTGAGTATTCTGCTACTACCATTTATTTCCTCCTTTTTCTTCTGGGAGACTATATACAATTATTATTATATGCATCTCATTAAGTTTATTTTCATTGCACTTCGGGGACCTTTTACCTCCTCATTTCAATATGTGACATTCATTATTTTGACTTTGATTAGTGCTGTAGTAAGTAGTTTCTACCTGTAAAATTTTCTGTTTTGGAATTAAGGAATTTAATGCTGTGTTTGACCTGGTAGCCAGCAGATGCAGAAAGGAATTGTAACGCTTGGAATCATTAATGAAAAAGAGGAGATAGAAGAACATGTTGGGGACGATCGAACATTTATTGCTCAGGGAGAGTATGCATGCTTTTGTGCAACCACTTTTTCTGGTTTTTGTTTCTGAAGACTGCATCATTAAAATTTAGTAATGGGAAATGGCCGGTCTTATTGACCACCAAAAAATACAGTACCTGGTCTTTACCATGATTAATTGTTCTTTTCTGTCAACCTCCTATAATATATACTCCACATATATAGTAGTATATGGTAGGGAAACTAGTGAGTTTTGGTGCCAGACTAAATAATAGCTCGCAGATATATTAGAGAAATTAATTTCTAGTTCTTACTAATTTCATGGAAGAAAGAGTGGTGGAGAGTGCCTAGGTTACGCATGCCCAAAAATTTGGGATCTTTATTTTTTTTTGGCAAGAAAAATCAAATTGTCAGACAGAAAAAATTTGGGATATATTGTGAGTAAGGCTGCAATTTATGGTATACTAGAATCCAAAATAATAATTGTTGGGCAATAATATGTGTTCGCCACAAAATTTATAGTTAAAAATAATAGTTGGTATTGGTCTAAATTAGTACACGGTGCAATTATCACTATTCAATATTCACTACCCAAAAATTGGTACTAAACCCTTTAACCCTGGCAGTTGATTTGTGTTTTCAATTCTAACCCTTTTTTACCAAAGGTAAAAATGGAAGAGTCCAAACCATTTCGTTTGCTAGTAATTTCCTTCAGTCATATTGACCAAATTTTATTTAAAGAATAGTAGCTAGCGAATAATTGCACTATGGTGATGTTCGTAGTAAATTAATGGGCTTTTGACGCTCTTAACTAAAATTAATTAAGTGGAAGAGAATGTTTTTAGAACGACCAAAAGAAAGTTCAAGATAATCGTGGTGAAATAAATTAAATGGTGTTGAATTCCAAATTGGCAGTATAGCACTTATTTTCAGTATTGACCAAAGGATTTATTCAATAAGAAAATGCTACTATGTATGGCCAGTTAATACTTCAAGGCAGTGGTGATGTTTTGACTACAAATTATATTAATTGATGGATAATTCTTTTAACCGACAGACGAATCAAAGCCAATTAATCTTTATGGCAAACATATTATGTCATGGTGATGTTTGACTAAAAGTGTATGTTAATTGATGAATACCTTTTGCTTAACAGAGCTAAGACAAACCATCGTAAAAAGTCGCGGTGAAATAAATAGTCACTCGATTCTCATATTTGGTAATTGGTACACATAGAGTTCCACAATTTAAGCTAACTGAAACATTGGGGGTAGCTATTCTTAATTTCTTATACAACAAAGTTTTCTCAAATCAGATGAACTTACAATTGAAGTGGATTGATCTTTACCGGAAAAATTTGTTTATATTGCTTTGCTCCATTTGCTAAAAAGAACGATTGTAAAAATTGAACGAGTGCCTCCAGATGTAGAAAGTACTTTTTAGACGAAGTATGGCACTAGAAAGGAACCTATAATTGGTAACGGGTGGTAGTACTTTCTTCACTGAATTCGAATCTTGATTATAACATAAACAAAAATATCCCATATATAATTATGTACGTTAAGTATTTATGTGTCATTTAGTTACATGCTTCTTGATGAGAAGTTCTTGTAGTGTCATTTAGTCAAATCTTCTCTAGATAATACATGGAGAATGCATCATTCATAGATCAATTACTACTGCACTCCCTAAGGTAATTATGTTTATGCTAGAGAAGATTACTGTTATTTTCATCACCTTTCATTTCTTTTAGATGCAACATAGCAGTACTAAAGCAACAGATGCAGATGCCCACATACGAGGTACACGCTTTTTGCATCCAGAGGTAAAGGGAAGAACAGTTGGAAGCACATTTATTTCATACCCAGATATATATGTACTGAATATTTTTGAAGACACATTCATAGTCCCATAGAGGACTGAACTGAAATGATTGTCAAGGCTACAAATTCATCATCGAGGACTAAACTGAAATGATCGTCAAGACTTTTTAGGGTCTCACTAATTAAGATATGGTTGAAGAGTACAAAAGGGATCCACATGGGTCGTGCTTGTCTGATTATTCACACTATGTTGTGTTTTCCAATTTCTTTCCTGCCACCCTAATTATATGCAGTTTGAAATTATTGCTGCTAGTGTTATCTTCTGTTTCTTCACAGTTCTGTCTTAATAAGATATTTGTAACCACCAATTTTTAAGTCCATCATTGGGTTTAGATATGCAATATTAGTTTTCATGCCACTATCGAATCAAGTTGTTTTAGAGAAATATCTCTCGAGCCGACTCCCACAATGATCCATTTTGTACATAAAAATGATAGATAGATTCAATACTTACGCCCGTCAAAATTATATGGATAGTCCGCTTAGAGTGATCACCTACAATTACTTTAAATTTATTTGTAAAATTTAAATTAATTATAAAAACTAATATATTATTAGCAAATAATAAAATTATAAATTTTTTTTATTATTAGGATTGTAAATATTTCTCTGCTAGCGAAATTAAAGAAAAAAACTAGAGAATATAATAAATTGTATTTAGGCCTGCACCCGCACGGGCAGAGATTTTTCCTTTCTGCCCCTTTTGTTTTTTTGGGCCAATGAGAATGATCATTTGGGAGGGAGACACGTACTAGGGACGCCGTAAGTGTGTGACAAATAATATCGGGAAAGCGTGGGTTAGTGGGGGACCCACACTTGATGATTAGGTTATGGACAATTCGCGGAACATGTAAACACTCGTGGGGCCCATCATGATCATTGGTTGGGGAACCACACGTGGGCCCACCCTTGTCTGCTTGTCTTCCTCGGTGGGTTTGCTGATTGGGTAGTCCATGAAACGTACCCCATGTCTTGTAATCTTAGTGGATGGCAAGTGGGCTCTCCTAAACTCTTCTTCTATATTAGGAGTAATAGAATAGAGTAGATGAATATGATTAGTTTTGATCAATTTCTCAATTCCAAAGGGGGGGATTTCATGAAAATTCTGCCTATTCTTGGCATGAGAAAAACTGGCATTTTATGCTTTACGAGGGTGGAGGTGGATGACATTTTTCTTCACCGTGCTCATGAGGGTGATACGGCTATGGAAAAAATAAAATACTATATGCTTTGCCGACATTATGTTCTCGAAATTCCATCGAAAAGATAAAAGTGCTCGTACGTTATACAAGGATAAGCACCTGTCCTTCCAGGTGGGATACATTCTTTTTTCCTCGGCTCCTTTGGAAGAGGAAGAATATCCAATTAATCTGGACGTACAAGAAGTGTGCCGTTCTCCATTAGTAATTCTCCACTAAGCAAAAGGGATTCTGTTTTTTTTTTCCCTTTATTAGAAGAAAAGGACCAAAGCAAGTTCTTGCTGTTTACAGCATATGGTTATCAATTTGGAGTTCATACGGTTGTTTTATGGAGAAAATTGAGAAAAACACCTGAACCACTATAATATGATTAGGCAGAGGAAATTCTTAAAAAAATGATTGGTTAGAGGTTTCTTTTTCTCTTGGGGAACAATAAAAATTCGATGCAACTAAAACTTTCTTCCGAGTTTTAACAAACAGATCTTGTGAACTTGATTCATAGTTTAAGAAACATTAGATTTGGCGATCATAGTTATGGTCAAGTAATAAAGCCTATGACCACTTCAACGCAGGAAAAAGTTGTGAAGGCATTGGCATTGGGGAAACCAGTTTTTCCTCCCTACCAAAATGGTGAGATCATGGTCGTCAAAGAAGACTATACTTCAAAAAAATTAGTATATTTTTAAGTTTGTAACGACGTACTAGGATACTACAAAAAAGCTGCAAAGATAAGCGTGGTTTCTCTTGCAATTTCATGCCCTGCCCGATTTCAGCGAATCAAGAAAATGTTCTAAAAAGTCCACAAAACGAGTGAATCCTGTTCCACACTACTAACTCCATATGAGAGAAAGAGACGGGAAATCTAGAGAGAAACACGTTCGAAATATCTGCCAGAACATTCACAAGGATGCACAAAATGCATATAATGCAATGGCCAAGGACAAATCACAACTTTCTCCGCCCACAGAGAAACGGTACAGAGACCAAAAGGGAGTCGTCCTGGTTGAACGAACAAGCACCGAGCCTGAAAGTGGGTTCAGAATTTTCTCTCCTAATCTTAAGTAAAAAGGCCTAATGATTGCCACGCAGAACTTCAACAATCCCTAGAACACTTACAAGGCACTAAATACATTGGACTACAACAGCCAAACGGGTATCGCCTAATTTGCCCCCTGATTAAATTTACTGTACAAAATGGCCTCAACACCGATGAGAAGCCTTACGCATGCAATGAGTATCAGTTGAATGTGGATTTGAAATTTTCTTACCTATTTCTCAGTCGCCAAGAAGAAACGGTGCTCCTTGTATCCTAGCTCTACTTTCAGTGCTGGAATAATGTACAACTAGGCCAAATATCATGACGAGGACAAAGCATGTCTTCTGCTTACAACAGGTATCAACCTTGGATGAGAATTCCTGTATTTCAATCACCAAGAAAACATAGTGGTTGTCGCATGCTAAGCTCTCTTTTCAGCGCGGGAAATCGCTCCAAATCATGAGAATCACCGAGAGTTTTCTGCAAGTAGATAAATCACCCATATTACATATGCCAAGATCAACTGGAACCAACTAATCAGTTTGTCATTTAGAAATCATTGAAAGAGATAGAATTGTGTTGCCTGCTAACCAGCTTTGACAAATAGTGTTCATGTCGACAATACATTCCATATTCATGTAAATTAAAGTTAGCACCAGTGCAGCATAAACCACCTTACGAGAATGACAAAAAGACGTGGCTAGTTGAAGATCCGGTTAGCATCAACAGGTATCCAAGAATGGGCACCAGATTGATATATCATATACAAAGAAGAGTTCTCCTCCTCAATTGATGCAGGATACGGTGAAGATAAAGCTACATGAAAGGTTGACTAATCTCTTATTGCACATTAGAACAACCAACAGAGACAAAATATCTGAGGTTTCACTACTGCAAAATATGACACATATAAGGAGGTACCAGTTCAGTTTATAGTCATTTTCACTAGCATACATGTACAGGAGAGTATCTTTCGTGTTTATGTTTGTTTAGGTGTTAAGGGAGTCCCTAAACCAATTATGTGGAAATAAGGAGCATAAGCTGTCCATGACCCTAACAGAACAAGCCATGCCAAGCCAAACCCATCAAGGTTAATTTCTGACTAGCAATAAAGGCGCCATTGTCAATGCCAGTCCACTCGCTCCTTGCTCAGCTATATCCAGCAAAATAGATATTCTCTACTGAATCTACAGTAAATGGGTTCAATCTTATGCCAGTTAGGATTAGAGTCCAAGGCAAAATTCATCAAAAGAAAATGCAAGAGATATGAGAAAGGACATGGAGTTTGTAGGAAGTGTGTTCTTCCATAATGGTATGCAGTCCTTGGAGTATCATTCCAAATTGGAGTGAATAAAAGTCCCCATTGGGTTCTGATGTTATGGTGTTGCGTTTCACAACCAGAAACGCTCTTTGTTAAGGTTCATACATGAAACTTTTTGGTGGTCATTAAGAATTATCATATCATGCTGGCTCCACAGTTAGCCCTCTCTCACTCTCATTCTAATGCATGCCTCCAACTGACATGGATAATTTGTGTTTCGAGAGCATGCAACAACATGCAAATAGCAACAGAAGAGATGTTTTCAACTGTACTGGCAAAGAAAGCCCATGACAAAATCTTTACATTGGAAAAGGTGTTATTACGCATCTAACAGCAGCTACTGACAAATAGAGCGAATGCTAATAACAACCAAAAAGAAAAAAGACCAACATCAGTTTTTTACCTTGCTTTAGTTTGTTTTGGGTGGCAGACTGGGAGAAGACGGGGTGAGAAGAGATTATCTTAAGAATCAGCGAACAAGACTAAGGACACTGAAAGATAATTACTAAATTCCCTTACTAACATGCATCTTGCAAAACAGAACATGAATTACCCATCTAACTTCTACTGCTGTGATGGCGGACATGTAAGCAAGAAAAGTTTTATACAGATTTGTAGCATCTAAAAATAACTCAAGTTCGAAATGAGTGTTTACCAGTGCTGCAGTATGTGCATCCTGCAAAATATTTCCATCTATCTCCAACCTAGCAATGGGAAATTCAGGAAGATGACCTGATTGCTTTTTGCCAAGCAAGTCACCAGGCCCACGCATAAGAAGATCCATATTTGCCAAGTAAAAACCATCTGATGACTTTTCCAGCACCTTCAAACGGTTAAGGCTGCCAGATGTAGAAGCTATGAGCAAACATTTGGACTTCCTTGTTCCACGTCCAACACGACCTCTAAGTTGGTGCAATTGAGCAATTCCGAATCTGTCAGCATTCATGACAATCATCATGGATGCATCTGGAACATCAACACCGATCTCAATTACTTGGGTGGAAAGCAGTATTTTTGTTTCTCCAGATCTAAATCTTCTGAGTGCCTCATCTTTATCATCACTCTTCATTTTTCCATGTAATAATCCACAGTCATAACCCTGAAAACGATGGGATATAACTTCTAGGTCTGCTGAGGCAGCGCGAAGCTGAGGCAATTGCTCAGATTGCTCGATTACTGGATACACTAGATAAATTTTTCCCCCATTTTCTAATTCATCTAGCATCATCTGGAACAAAAATAAGTTGGAAAATAATTTTAGAACAGAGGAGAGAGATAACACATTCACATTTAAAAGATCCTAGAAATTAGCACAATATACCCTTCAGTATCACAAAGTATGAGATTAATTTCCATAAACCATTTGTAACCTGTCATGAAACCTGGAGTCAAGAAAATGAAATTAAAGCATGCTCTGTATTGCATTCTTAACTCCAGGTATTTTCAACACATTTTTACTTTTCAATGAACATTAAGCACTTTAGCAGGTTTGTTAATAAGCAGTGCAGTGCTGTCATGGTTTTCACATCCAGAGAAGGAAGCTGTCCCAACTGCAGCATGCCGAAGCTGAATCTAAACACATTTCGAATCTCACTCAAATGCTTCTACAAGCTTGTGATAGGGAAAACACGATTCAATGGATGGCTCTAGGGCTATCAAGCACAGTGCTCTGTAGTTAAGTACCAAAATCCCAGATATTAATTGGTGAAGATCCATGCAGGCCCTTCTTTTGTCTTTCCCAACAGAGCTTTCCACAAACAGACAACTCTCCAAGCCCCAGGATACATCTACATTTTACTTTCATGCAGTTTCCACCACAATTATTTCAGACAAAGAACAGATTGTCTATCCCTAGTCCATAATCATTCATTCTCCATCCTTTAATTAAATTAATTACTAATTAAATGCCTCCTGCAAATCCCTGCATATTCCCAATAATCTTAATTTCAAATATAGCCTGAGTTCTGTCAATTTCACTTGCAGGCCTTCTTCTAATTGTTAATCTCCTTCATTTTATTTTGTTTTGTTACATTTTTTGGAAGCCAAGTTGCATGTTAAGGGTAAGTGCTTTTGTCTGGATAGTGGTTCAACGTGTAACTATACCCAATGACTTGAGGCCTTAATGCATGTCTTACGCTAAAAATAACGTGAAACAATTATTTTTTTCTCACATTGGCTTCCTAATTGCAACATTTGGAATAGTTCATTTTCATATCAAACAAGAAAAGAAAAGAAAAAAAAAGAACAGTCCGTTCACATAAGTAGTGAGAAAAAGCACAATGGACAGATTGCAACAAGACCCATACCTTGTACACATTCTCAAAGCCATCATCAGTCTCCTCTATAGCAAGAGTTTCAACTGGAATCCTTCCAGGAGGCAAGTCAGTTATCTGCCCATTGGAAAAGAAAAGGAGAAAAAACAAAGTTACACAAAAAGTACAAACACATGGACTTCATCCACTAGAGTTGTAAATTCAGAGCAAACAACTCCAAAACAAATAAAATCCTAGTCACAAATTTAATATATCCAGCAAGGAAATGTATCCGATAGTTATTCATTTTCATCTAGTATGGGCATATGATCAGCTAATATGACCAAGAAAAAAAGACATGTAAAAGACCACCTAGTTTAAGCTCACTTTTGCATCAATGCTGAAAAAAATTAGTAAAACTGGCCTGTTTATACCCAAAGCAAATGACCATGATAACGACCAGCAACCATAAATAGCAATTCAGTTCAAAGTCAGCAACCCTAATAAAGATATTCCAATAAAATTACTTGCTGAGTTACATGATGATGCATATAAGCATCTTCTACATACTTGTGTGAGAGACATATCCCCATATAAAGCCAAAGCAAGTGTCCTCGGTATGGGAGTGGCTGACATGGCAAGAATATGGGGTGCCATATCAATGTCAACTTCTGAAGAGGACCCATCTGTCTCGGCTGCTGCTGCTGCTGTTGAACCTATAGACCTGTTAAATAACTGCACGGATTTGGTGTCCCAGTCACTTACGTTATAAGATATTATGGAAAGGTAACAACACAATCAGTTGAAATGACCAAAAATTTATCCTAGACTGAACGAAAGAGAATGTTCATGCGACCGAGCTCAGCTAGTTTAGATCTGAAACATAATTGGTCAGTTGTCGAATCTGTAATTCATCTGTTACTGATAATAATATCATTATCTAGCATTAATTATTTAAACGCTTCTGCTTCATATAGAATTTTATGGCAATCACATTAGCAATTTGGATTTCTAGGGGTTTACTCCCTAATAAACCAGCAATTCGACTTCTCATTGCTGTCTAGCTTGTCCTGAGAGTATCATCGTGATATGCCATGGAAAGCAACCAACCTTACTGTTAAACCTTCCTCTTTGGATCACACCAAAGCGATGTTGCTCGTCCACCACAGCAATTCGTAAAGCAGAAAATTCTGTAGATTCAGATATTAGACTATGGGTTCCAATGATCATATCAATTCCACCAGTTTGAAGATCCTGTCAATGTCAATACATGAACAATAAGAACGCCAGATTATAATTAGTCACTACCAGACTACTTTAAGCAAATGCATGCCTTACGAATCATCCTTGATTGCTTTGTTGGGGTTGAACCCGTAAGTAAAGCAACAGAAGGCTTAGGTTGATCCTCCATTTTCTCTAACAAATCGAGTAAGTGCTCATAATGCTGGATTGCAAGCAACTCAGTTGGCACCATGAAAGCTGCCTAAACATGGAGAGCATATGCAAACATTAATATACACGAGCAAAGGATCAAATAAGGCAAGTATTTTCTTGATTATTTAACAATAAAAGGTAACAAATAGAAACAAGCAAGTTGCAAGTCCAAAGTTATGATTTGCCAGTGCAGCATAATTGATCAAAACAGTGAACTACCTGATAACCAGATCCAACAACCTCCATACATGCCAAAAAAGCTACGACAGTTTTCCCACACCCAACATCACCCTGAAACAAGCATCACAATATTAGCAAATAAGATATCATCCAGTTTTTAGCATGGCAGTAAGCAAGTATTCCCAGAAGAGCAAAGTACCACCAAAAGAAAAAGGAAAGTTGATTCATTCTTTTAAATCAGTCCATTAAGATCATTTGATCTGAAGCAACAAAAAAGTAGAGACAGATGATAGAATGCTAGGAATTTAAAGAATCTATATTTCAAGTGATGGACTAGTATTCCCAACCTGCAATAGTCTATTCATAGGAACTAGTCGCTTTAGATCCCATATAATCTCAGAAACAGCAGTTAGCTGGCTAGAAGTAAGTGAATATGGGAGAGCCTTCAAGAATTTCTTGGTGAGACTAGACCAATGATCCATATGAGCCACACTTCTATTCGGGTTTCTGTACTTGTCCAGCAATCCATCTTTCTCCACTCTTGTACTAAGACTCTCAAGCATTTGAAATAAGCGTGCCAACTGCAGAAAAATATGTTGGACATGTGATGACTGATAAAGTGAATGCATAAAACGAATCAGCACAAATAACTGATATTGAAGTCCAAGGAACAAGCCTCAAGGAAAATCCCTAGAGGTTTCCTAACATCATGAAGGAGAGATCAGCCTCCAAGTTCCTTTTAACATCATACGGACCTCCTCAGCAATTAAGCATCACATATCTAGAGGATCAGAATAAGAATATTGATTGACATCTAACTTTTAGGCACACAATAACATGATTGAAACAGCATCCCACCCACTACTCTAATTGACCCTAATATAAAAAGTTAAAAAGGTTTTCCACCAAGATGTTACAAGGAGTCAGTAGCTACCAGCTCTCACAATAGGCAGTGTGATGTAATCAAGAGAACATAAAGCATGCAGCGACATTGCATCACAAAATTCAGATATCGCATTCATTTGGGTAAATTTTGGGAGAAAACAACAATCTATATTACCTGAATATAAAAGAACTCGTCAAATATAAGCCTTTTGCGAGCTAAATCTGCCTCATCAACAGTCTTTGGCTGATGAATCCCATGATATGCCTACAGTTATGAAGATATTAATGAGAACAAATAGCATGAATAGAAAGAAACGCCTGCAGGTATGAAAGTATCATATAGCTCTCTATGGCCAAAGAATGTGGCAGATAAATCAGCCTCCCCCACATTTTTTGGTTGTGCCATAATCTGCACAAGGAATCATGAAAATAAAAGGAAAGATGGGATACCTGACATGGAGGAAACAAAATAGCACTAAAAAGAACTTTTCAGAATAATGAATATAAGCTAAATAAATTTAACAAAATATTCAATCCAACATG
Source organism: Turnera subulata (assembly GCA_028386065.3). Classification (NCBI taxonomy): domain Eukaryota; kingdom Viridiplantae; phylum Streptophyta; class Magnoliopsida; order Malpighiales; family Passifloraceae; genus Turnera; species Turnera subulata. The sequence goes on along the minus strand of JAKUCV010002243.1, from coordinate 22,219 downwards.
GATGAAACATAAGGTCCTTACATCATGGAGACTTAAGAGTCCAAAGTCCTTGATGATTTCTTTCGGAATTGGATCAACATCAGCATCCAATCCTTGTAGAGCTCTGAAAGACACAAGAGAAGACAAACATTTCTTTAAGGACACATTTAAAGCAAAAACCATTTCTCCCATCACTTGGGTTCATACAAAAACAATTGTTTAGGGAAGATGAATACAGGAACATCTACAGTTTAGTCAAACATAAGGTCCAATTCCATCCATCAAATGCAGTGCATTTTTTTGTTAGGTATAGACTTGAAGTTCTCTACCCGACTTGGGCATATGTGTTCTTGGCCCTTGATCAATCAACTGAACGTATGTTTTATTTTCATAAACAATATAATTTCACCATGCTTTGTTTTTTTCCTAACAAGTGGTAATGATACCTTATGATAGCAGAGTATGGTACAATAGCCATATACATTATACATCTGAAATAAACTGGCATATTTTAATCAAGTCAAAGAACACACAAACTCAAGAGTCAGTCAATCTTTGTGAAGAGAGCTTCTAGTCAACCAAAAAGAGTACACAGTATATGGAATGTGTATGATAATATACTTTGTAAGACAAACCGAGGAAACATTTATTAAATGGAGCTCCTCTACTTCCTCCCATTCATGATGTGTATTTCATCAGTTGATCGCATATAACCCGGCTTCTCACCTCAGTGTCAAGAGTTTTGAATAAAATACAAAACACTACGTACATACATATATTAGCTTCTAGACAATGATTACCATGCAGACTACTCTAAGGTTATTCAAGGAGAAGGGTTCGGTATTCTCCCACTTGGCTCATATGAAACATTCCTTTGATAAGCGACCTTGATTTTTCTTTTTATCCTGAGATTGAGCTTCTTTAGCAAGGAATATAAGTAGTGCAGTTGCTGAACTACTCATGTAAATGTATAAACAAATGAAACACACACTTCTTCAATATCAAGAGAATCTGCATTGACAATTAAATGTAATTGATGGCACCAAATATGCCTGAGATAAAATACTTATGAACATCCAATTAGAAAAGGACACAATAGAGAACAGCCACTGTTCATTTTCAAATTCTAAATTGCATTTCAAAATAGAGCAAGTACCACAAGAGGCTGGGAGCGTTTCAAAAAAAAATTGCATAAGCAATTAATGCCAACCAAAAAGAAACGGGCAAAAGAGAAAAGGCAGCAAGGATATAATCCAAGACTAGCTTCAAAGCATGGTAAAGGGCATCCCGTCCTTTCATACACATCTACAAAAGATTAACATATTCTCTAAATCCTCTAACCAGAGGTTAAAGACAAAGGTGGTCAAAATTTACCATAAATCAAAATGGCAACTTTAGATTTCCACTTAGGGAAACATACGTGATTACACTATCAGAACATGAGGAAGTTCCAATCACCTAATCGGGATCTTAAATGTTAAATAGCCTCCAAGAAAAGATCTGTTCCGGTAAAATGGTAAATCCAATGCTACAAGAGTTATGGACAACAAACCTTGCTACAAAGTTCCTGAGAACATCAGGATTTAGGCCACCTTTTGAGGGATATATAGGATATGGTCTACCTTCTGCATGAACAGATGTCTCCCCGTTGTCTTCCAGCACATCAATATTATACTCCCTCATTTCAAAGTGATCTTTCATTCGCATAGTTCTAACCTGCAATGCAAAACAAGATTGCTCAAAAACATGCATATCCTTTGTCCACTTACTACTCCTGCAGTGAAACAACAAACACACCGCAGATCTATCTTTGACAAATTTATCACAAGAGCAAAAAAAGTGGCCAACAGAGAACTCACCTTACCACTAACACAAGCAAGTGCTCCCAATTCATACTTTGCTTCAATACTTTTAAGAAAAGGAACATATGTAAAACGAGCTCCACGAAAAAACTTCTTCAGATGCAAATAAATAGTTTTCTTTGCCCCATGCTGAGATTCAGAATCTAAAATCTCACAGCCCAAAACCACCTCAAGAAATGACAAGGAATAATTGGCTCTAACTCCCCTGACAAAAAGTTCATCGTAACTATATCAATCTCTCAGCACATATATTCCCCAAAAAAGGCAAAGAAAGTAACATTGTTTCCAAGCATAGAAAAAGGAAGTAGACATGGCAGACATATAAAACCAATACGAAAACCTGCATATGAAAAGAGATTGCACTAAAGAAGCAAAATTACAAATAAACACATATTGAATTGCATGCGGCCTATCAAAATTTAATTTTCATATATTCTACAATCCTCTATCCTTCCCAAGCTTTTATTACACCATTTATCATCATTCAATTTGTTAGTGTGTAAATTCACATATTACCAAACTCGCACATACTTTTTACACCTAACTAGTTCCAAAAAGTTATTTTGCAGTTACAATCATCCAGGACCTAAATGAAGGCCGAATTATTCAGGTCTGTTACTTGGACCGCATCAAAGTGATTGTTTGCACTCACCTAGTTTATGAGGCTTACAAAGCTGAACCAGAGAAGAAAACAGAAACCACCCATTAGAAAGTCCTTCATAAAATTTTCTTCATGTTCATCCAATAAATTTCCTTTTTCTTTTTTATGTTAATAAACTTGTCTTCTTGTTGATCAACAAAGAAATAGAATTACTTAAAAAAGGAGAGAAAAATTCTTAGGATTGACATAGCCAAGCACCTGGAGGACAAGATCTTCCCAACAGAAATCATGTACTGTCCATCCTCAACTCCAACATGGGCATTCCTCAAATCAGCATAGGTTCGAGGAAAATGGTTCAACAGTTTCCTTACCTGCACAGAACAAGAGAAATTTGAATCCATGCCTTCTTCATTTATATCCGCCAAAAATAGATTCTGATTTAACACAAAATCTCATATAAACCCACCGTGTGAAAACCACAGTCTTCTAGCTGACTGCACTGCCTTTTTGTTAATTTGGGAATGCAATTGATAGAGCTATCAAGATATGCACTATACGGCTGCGCTTCAAGCCCTACTTTGGTAGAAGTCTCCTCCGTATGACCTACTTTATGACCAGTTTCCAGTATTTTCTCAGAATTTGAAGGAAAGTTATGAGTGTGTTCCTTCGTTTCCTTCAAAGGGAATGTAATTCCTTCTCCTGGTACACCATCCCTAGTTTCTAAAGACACAGAAGAATTGATGTTGGGAAGAGCATCACCAGAAGGCCACTGCTCGCCAATAGCATCTGGACCAACCCATTCCACAACCGACGAAACAATCTTTTCCTCCAAACCATATGCAGACTCAGCATACAGATCCACTGGAGGAGAACTACCCAAAATGATGGAAGGAAATTTCATACTGGCCCAGGAAGCATCAAAATCACCAGCAACACCTTTACGATTGCCACCACGTTGTTTTCCAGATTTTTCATCCTCAATAAAATCATGAGCACCATCATATCCCATAAGCACAGATACCTGAAGAATATCATATTAGCAAATTTAACTTTGAAATCAAGTTTCAAAACCTAACCAACCTATAATCCGTTCCACACCATATGAATAAAAGGATACCAAAATAAACACCAAAACACACACTCACTTTACTGAGTAACTTCCATTGATCCGATTCATACTTAACCACTTCCCCCAACAAATTTCCCGCCAACTTGTGCTTGGATCGAGAACATAATCTCGATACTCTCGAAACAAAACCGTTATACCTGAATCCACACAAAAATAAAATAAAATCCAAAAACGACGTCATCGTTAAATCCACCGTTTTCTATCCCTAGCGAATAAGAGCTATAACTACCTCATTCTCCGACTCGAAGCATTACGGTATCCTCTCTCCGCTCGAAAAACGATCCTCAACCGGTTTCCACCGCCGCGACACTGAAGAACGGAGTCGATTGGACACGAGTAAGTAAAACAAAGACACTATTAATTAAAAAAAAAAAGAGAGAGAGAGAGAAAAAGAACACAATACTAACAATGCCACAGAATTGCAGCGATGACGATGAAGAAGACGATAGTGCCAGCGACATTTGAAAACAAGGAGCTCCGGGAAAGGCCTGCACATCCCTAACGCACCATATATGCAAGCAAAGAAACCTGCAAAATGAGAAACGTTAAGTAGTAGAGAGGGTGTTTCGTTTCCAATAGTAGGAACAGATCCGTTTTAAATTTTCGTGCGAGAGGTGTGGTGTTTGGATTCATTTGGAGGATATGGGAGTGATTGAAGAGAGTGTTCTGGTGATTGTGGAGCATATTACCTGGTGTTGTGGAGTTATGGAGGAGAATTGAAGTACAAAATCAAAAGTAGCGAGGGAATTGTACGTTTTCTGGTTTTCGGGAGGGACGGAGATAAGAGGAATGAGAGAGTGCTTAAGGTGGAAATCAGGTTTACTCGAAAATCGAGGCGGGAGATATTTAGACAAGGCCCGTTCTTGTTTCCGATCCGATGGGATTCTGTAAAACTAGCAACCCAGTACCCAGTACCCACTCCAACCCAACCCAACCCAGTCCAAGCCAAACCATACCAAACCGAAATAAATATTTTGGGTTCAGAATTGGCCGAAATTTTTTTAAACTGAGTTAGACATAGGAAAGAGTGATAAGTACATCACACAGAGAGTTAGCAATTTGAAAAATACAAACAAAACAAACCAACCTCTATACACTAAATCTAATACCCAAAATGTATTTGGATTAAAAAAAAAAACCCAAAATGTATGGAAAGGCTTGTAAGTTCATAAAAACATAGATTAATATCAGAGCTCATGAAATGCTTGCGATTATGCTCCCTCCAAATGTGGTGGATGCAAACTGACAACATATGGAATTTTACCTTCGGCTCACCAATCAGGTCAGGCCCAGATCCAAGGTAAAATTTAGGTCTAAGTCCATCTGGAAGACAAAGAGCTTATGCCGAGTAGAGAGGTAAGCTGCTCATTTTTCTAAATTCTCTCTCTCTCGCCTCTCTTCTTCATAGAGAAAATCCTCCATCCGACTTAGGCATCGGAGTGCCATCCGAGGTCACAACCCCTGGACCTTCCCGGGTTCTACTCTTTGTTAGTCTTTGCAGGTCCTACAGGCAACCTTCCTATGTCTTACTCTCTGCATGTCCTACTTTGTTGGTCCTTGCAGGTTCTACAAGCATAAGGACCTTCCAAAATGCATCATCCATATAAAGGTAAATCTAGTATTTATCACAAATAGTCCATACAATATGCAAAAACATTAATTTAAGGCTCTTTTTCTTAAAATATCGTTTTGTTGATAGGAAGATTTTCAAGTATCAACCGATCTAGAAGCATAACAGAATTGAGAAAAGATAATTTATACCATACAACATCAAAGAAATGATAAGTAAGAGATAGTCTCGTCTTTTATCAAGATGGAAATAAAAGAAACCTGCAACATTAGAGATAACCATCAACAGTCTATATATGTGGTGGATGCAAGCAGTCCATAAAATAGGCAAAAACATTAATTTAAGGCTTTTTTCTCAAAATATCGTTTGCCCATCAGAATTCAAAGTTTTGAATACCAAATCTAGAAGCATAATAATACTGAGAAAAAGTAATTTAGAGGGTAAATCGCATATATAGGGTCTGTGCTGTTTCAAAAGTACCGTTTGGGAGTTTATACTCTTTTTGTCCCTTTTACGGGTCCGTACTCATATTTTTCGTCCCTTTTAGGGGTCTTGGGCAGCCCTGCTGATGACGTGGACTGCCCGATCCGGAGGTGAGGCACACGCGCCCCTTGTTTTGACACGTGGCAGCGCGTGAGCCGCGTGTAACACACGTGTATGTCCACCATGTCAGTGGGCCCCACTTCTGTATTTTTTTATTATAAAAGATTATTTTAAATTTTTGTAATACAAATTTAATTTATTAATTATTTAATAAAAAATTCAATATAATTCTTTTTCCTTCCCTTTCTTATCTTCTTCCTTCTCTCTCTTTTCTATTTCTTCTTCCTCTCTCCGACCACCCCCCCCCCCCCCGACATATCTGTCTGCACATCTCCCTTTTCTTCCTTCTCTCAGGCCGAACCCATTGGAAAGTCACTCGGTAGGAACTCGCCTACTCTACCATCAGAGCACACACAAACTCCAACAAACCCAAATTCAACAAAAAGACAACCCCATCATCAATTCATTCAAACCCAAAAACAAAATCAATAAACGATTTAAAATCCACAACAAAAATTAATCGAACCATCAACATCCCTTACTCCAAACAGATTGAAAGAAAAACAGTATAGAGAGCTCAAATCGAAGACCAAGAAAGTCGCCGCCCTCCTCGCCAAGCTGCCTGCGTCTTTACCATCATCCCCGCCGCCGCCTTCCGCGTCTTCACCCCATCCATCAACCACTACAATGAACACGAATCCAACTCCCAAAAACCACAACCCGACACCATAAGCAAACAGACTTGATTAGCAACAAATCAAGAAAAGGAAGAAGAAAGAAGGAGGAAGCAATGAGAGGCAGCGCGGCTTGCCACTAGATGGCATCGAACCTGGGTGTCGCGCCTCAAACCCAGCACACAGAGCAACACAACCCCGACTTCCACTTCACAATCCGAGCCTTGTGGCTCCTCTGGTCGGTTGCTTGACAAGGCAGCGGCAACTGTTGATTTCGAGGCAGTCCGACGGCCTTCTCCTTGTTGGCTGCAAACTCAAGGAATTCTGGTCGGGTCTCAAAGCAGAGGTCGAATTCGCCCAGGGATCGCCCGGGAACGTGAGCCACGCCATCGATGAGCTCGGGAGCTCCATCTTGAAAGGCACGACCCGGATCATCTTCCACTAGAAGGAGACGATCCTGGCAGCTGATTCGAGGAGCTAGTGCGCGCGATCCAGGGGAATCCGGCGACGAATTGCGATGACGCGGAGGATGTGAAGGATTACAAGAAGTGGAAGTCGGGGTTTGTGGTGGAGAGCAGGGAGGAGCTGGAGATTTTTAGGATTGGGGTGATTTCTTTTTGGATATCGGATGGTTGGAGCAGAGAGGGAGAAGAGAAAATTATTTGTTTTCCTTTTTCAATTATGTCCTAAGTTTTCCTGTATTTTAATTTTTTTCTTTCTTTTTTTTTTTAATTTATGTTAAACAATTTTTCATAAATTACATTTGTATTAAAAAAATAGAAATAATTTTAAAAAATGAAAGTGGGGCCCACATGACACGGTGGACAATCCCCGCCTAACACGCACTGCCATGTGTCAAAAAGGGGGGGTGAGTGTGCCTCACCTCCGGGCCGGGTAGTCCACGTCATCTAGGGGCTGCCCGAGACCCTTAAAAGGAACAAAAAATAGGAGTACAGACCCGTAAATGGGACAAAAAGAGTACAGACCCCCAAACAGTACTTTTGAAATAGTACAGACCCTATATATACGATTTACCCGTAATTTAGACCATAAAACATCAAAGAAATGACAAGTAAATTAGAAATAGTCTCGTCTTTTATCAAGATGGAAATAAAAGAAGCTCGTGGCATTAAGGATAACACTCAATGCTAAAACTTATAACAAATGATCAATCTATCAAAAATAGCCAACCAAACTACAAAGTTATGTTTTAGAATAAACTCCAAAAGACCAAAGGAGCTTAAAATCAACGCGAATACGCTTAAGCCTTACACTTAGGGTGCGTTTGGTTCAGGGGTCAGGGACGGGCGCGTTGGGACTGCGTCCCAAAGGGCGGATGTTTGGAACGCGGGGCTTACTATTCATATAGGACGCGTGTGATTTTCGTTTGGGACAAAACCAATTTTTTCTGTCCCCTCGAAAATGCGTGGACAGAGTCCCGTCCCAAGGACAGAACTGTTTATGTGCCCACGTTGCCCCCGCTCTTTTTTCCTAATGACGAAAAGCCCAGGGTGTATAAAAACGAAAAAAACCCTCTCAGAAAACTCACCGAGGTACGTCTCCTCTCGCTCTTTCTCTCTTCACTCTCTCGTCTTCCTCTCTACTCTCTCTGCTCTCTCTCTCGCATGCTCCTTCTCTCTGGAGTTCTATCCCCCTCGATCTGCTCTACTCTTCCTCTCGTCTTTCTTCCCCCTCAATCCTCTCTTCTTCTCTGTGCTTCGTATGTGTAGCATGTCTTCTTCTCTTCACCCATGATGTTTGGTTGAATGGTCTGTGCGTGGCTGTGAGTTTGCTTGGTTAATAGTTTGTAGATGCCTGTGAATGACTGTTTAATGCGTGTATTTGCTGTTTGTTGTTGTTCTTTTGCTTCGATTTGCCCGATTAAGCGTCGATCCCCAATTTCTGAGAAACCCTAATTTATCTAATAAGCCCTAATTTCTATAACTGATTGTGTAATTGACTGTGTAATGCATTTATTTGCTGTTTGTTGTTCTTCTTTTGCTTCGATTTGCCCAATTAAGCCTCCACCCCCAATTTTTTAGAAACCCTAATTTGTCTAATTAGCCTTGAGATTTCTGAAATTGATTGTGTAGTTGGCTGTGTGATGCGTTTATTTGCAATGAGTTGTTGTTCTTTTGCTTCGATTTGCCCGATTAAGCCTCCAACCCCAATTTTTTTGAAACCCTAATTTGTCTAATTACCTGATTTCTGTAATTGATTCTGTAATTGACTGTGTAATGCGTTTATTTGCTGTTTGTTGTTGTTCTTTTGCTTCGATTTGCCCGATTAAGCGTCGATCCCCAATTTTTGTGAAACCCTAATTTGTCTAATAAGCCCTGATTTCTGTAATTGACTGTGTGATTCGTTTATTTGCTGTGGGTTGTTGTTCTTTTGCTTTTATTTGCCCGATTAAGCCTCCACCCCCAATTTATTAGAAACCCTAATTTGTCTAATTAGCCCTGATTTCTGAAATTGATTGTGTAGTTGACCGTGTGATGCATTTATTTGCTATGGGTTGTTGTTTTTTTGCTTCGATTTGCCCGATTAAGCCTCCACCCCCAATTTTTTTGAAACCCTAATTTGTCTAATTAGCCCTAATTTGTGTAAATGACTGTGTAATTGGCTGTCTAATGCATGATTTACTCTATATGACGATGTTGTTCTAATGTATTATCTCATTGTGCACTGGTATTTGCTCAGTGATGCATCATTATGTGTTGATTTTGTTTGTGAATGGGCAATGGATATTCGGTATATGGGCTGGAAACTCATACCTAGCTAATCCCCACCTGGTTGGGTAGACTGAGCTTGTGCACAACGCCACGTACCAAATATCCTTTCCTTTGATGCTCAACTGTCTTTTATGTGGAAATGCATCGATTGCTCTCTGTGTGTCATGTTATAGAGCCTAAAATTCTGCTCTTTGTGTAAACAGATATTAGTTGTGTTGACGTTGGAGGTGCAAAGTATTGTTGTGAAGCATTGCTGATATAGCTGGAGGTAACTGCAGGTATGTCATTCATTTCTTTATCTTTGTGGAAATTTGAACATGGTTGTTGTTGTTGTTACATGCTGGTTGTTGTTGCCTTTATGTTGTCTGTGCCGTAGCAGTATGTCATTGTGCAAGCTGTAATGTGGTTTTGTTTTCGTGCTGCTTGCTTTTTTAGACTAAATATGGACCGTCGTGAGCATGCCTTACTTGCTGCTGTGATGTTAGTGATTTGGAGGATGAACCTTAACCTGTTGTTGAGTTGTGCTGCATTTCTGGTTGCATACATGCATACTGTAGGGCCGACAGATGAGAATAGGAGAGCGTTGAGAGATAGGACTTTTTCAACTTACTCCAGTAGGCGAGATGTCATAGATTCATTGTGTAAGGCAAATAATTATGACACTGTAAACAACCTTAGGATGGACATGAATGCATTTGCTGGGTTGTGTGAGTTACTTAGGGTTAAGGGTGGCCTAAAGTCAAACGGTGAGGTATGTCTTGAGGAGCAGGTTGTGGTCTTCACAAATATCTTAGCCCACCATGAGAAAAATAGGCAACTCCAGACTAGGTTCAATAGATCGGGAGAGACAATAAGTAGGAATTTCCATGCCGTGTTGAAGTCAGTGATTCGGGTACAGAATGAGTTATTAGTGAAACCTGAACCTGTCCCGGAGGGGTGCACTGATCATAGGTGGAAATGGTTCAAGGGGTGTTTAGGTGCATTAGATGGATGTTACATAGATGTTACGGTTCCTGATGATCAAAAATCAAGGTACCGAAGTAGGAAGGGTCACATAGCAACTAATGTTCTAGGTGTATGTAATCAGGACATAAATTTCATCTATGTCTTTCCTGGATGGGAGGGGTCTGCAACTGATGCAAGGGTGTTGCATGATGTGGTCGGGAGAAGGAATGGCTTGCAAGTCCCGCGGGGTAGGTTTTCAAAAAATTACCCAGTCCATAAAAAAAATGCAACATGTTAAACTGCTAGTGTAATTAATATAGCATGTGATGATGTTTTAGGTAATTATTATTTGGTTGATGCTGGATATACCCATGGTCCTGGTTTTGTCGCCCCTTATAGGGGTGTGAGGTATCATCTGAGAGAATGGGCGTCTAGTGGTACAAGAATGCCGAGGAACCGTGAAGAGTTCTTCANTTAGGTAATTATTATTTGGTTGATGCTGGATATACCCATGGTCCTGGTTTTGTCGCCCCTTATAGGGGTGTGAGGTATCATCTGAGAGAATGGGCGTCTAGTGGTACAAGAATGCCGAGGAACCGTGAAGAGTTCTTCAATATGAAGCATGCAATGGCAAGAAATGTAATCGAACGTGCTTTTGGGTTGTTGAAGAAAAGATGGGCAATTCTTAGAGGCCCATCTTTTTATCCAATTCTAATTCAGGGTAGGATCATCATGGCATGTTGCTTGCTACATAACTACATTAGGGCTACCATGGCTGTTGATCCGGAAGAGGAGACGCCGAATGATGACCCCACAGATGATGGAGAAGATGCAGATGACCCCCCACAGTATATTGATAGCGTCCAACCAACTCAAGAGTGGACTGAAAGCCGTGATGCCTTAGCACAGGAGACGTACGATGATTGGAGAGCAAATAATGCTCGCAATTAGCCCAGAATATGTTGCATTTAAACAATTTTACCTATGACGTGTATTAAATTTTCCTGCGGCTTTAATAATTGTCACCTAAACAATAAGTGAACTTCCTGCCTGATTGTATTGTCATTGGATTGATTGTGTGATTGGTTGTTGGACTGATTGATTAGCTGATTATAGTGATTGTTGTGCCCATTGACCTGGTTTCCATATAAAGTTGAATGGTTGAGTGTTTGCGTTATGGTTGTTGGATGGATTGTTTAATGTGTCTGTCATTTGTTGGATGTGTATGCTTTATCGTATGCTTGTGCATTAGTGAACGCATGGCAGACAGAAGGGTGTGGTCTGAGGCAGAGGTCGATGCATTTATGGACATCTTTGAGGAGATGGTTGTTAAGGGCCAGATGGTGGACGCTGGGTCCTTCAGACCTGGTACCATCACCCAGATTGTGGCCAGGATGAATGTGAAGTTCCCCAACGCTGGATTCACTGCTAACCATGTTCGCAACAAGATGAAAAGGTTGAAGGCCAAGTTCTGTACTGCTGCGGACATGGCTAACACCAGTGGGTTCGGCTGGAATTCTGAGAAGCTCTGTGTTGAAGTGGATGCTCATAACATCCTGGATGCCTATCTAAAGGTAAGATTGCTTATTTGCTTTAATATCTTTTCCTGTGATTGTATGTGTGTTCCCCTAACTGAATAATATGGATTCCACTATCTATTCTTTCAGAAATATCCCAGCAGAAAGTACGTTTGTGGGAGAGCCTTTCCTCAGTTCCCGAAGCTGCAGCGAATCTTTGGACGTGATAGGGCAACTGGGGAATATGCAGAAACCCCTGCTGATGCACTTGAGCAGATGCAACGGGAGGAGGTTGCAGACACAACCGGGGTGCGGATGCAATGGGAGGAGGTTGCAGACACAACCGGGGTTTCTCCACAGGCACCCACAGCCAGTATGGGCACCACTGGCGCCGCACTTGGTGGTGGCGCAACATCCTCTTCTGTGGCACCAACTGATGCATCAATGGCATCCGGCTCGTATGGGAGCAATAAGAGGAAGGCCTCGCCCAATGAGGCTCTATGGGCTCTCACAGATGCCATTTGCAGTGGGTTTGAGAAGGCGGGCGTGCAATTAGGTGACATTGCAGCTGCCATTAGAGGGAGGGATGAGCCTCGTGCTTTGGGTGAGGAGCTGAGGAAGATGGGGATCACAACTTCTGACGTGGTGCAGGTTATTAAGGCTATGGGGAAAGAACCCGCGCATGCCAACTACTTTTGGGAGTTGGAACCCGAGCAGCAGGTTCCGTTTGTGGCCAGCCTCCTTGGGAAGTGAAGTTGTTAGGGGTACATCGTAGGTGCTGTCGTTTTTTATGCAGACATGACTTTTGGTAAATATGACAGTAGCCTACTAACTACATAGGGGCTAGAATCTAACCCTAGATGCAGTTTACATGTTTAACTAGTTAGTCATCTGTTGCATGTAATTTTGGATACTCTCGGCTAGTAAGTCATGCATGATGCATTTTGTAAGTAATGTGTACTTGTTGGTACTTGGCTGTGGCTTTGCGGTTATATATGATATGGTGGAATGATAGTGTTTTGCTTGCAATTAGATTACAAGCAGCAATCTATTTGGTGCTTGTCATGAATTTGTTTGCTTGCCTCAATATGTTTGCTTCATTAGATGGGTGTTTGGTGCTCATTTTATTAGCATTGTGAAGTATTATGATGTGTTAATTGTTGGTGTTAATGAGGCAGCCTCCATGTTGATATTGCTGTGTTTATTGCTTCATTCTTTACTTCATTAATTTGTAGGTGTCATTTTTATGGGGAAGTACAAATACTATGTAGTGTATAATGGGAGACACAATGGCGTGTATGACAATTGGGATGAGGTTAAGCTGCAAATTGATGCGTTTCCACATGCAAAGTTCAAAGGGTTTAGAACATTCCAAGAAGCACAAGTTGCGTATGTGCTAAGCGAGCAACGGTGGGCGCGTGAAAATGCATATGTTTTCGACGAAAACTCATCAACTCCGAGTGCAATAGCGAGCATGCCTTCAAATATTCCAATGCAGAAGGGCTATTTTGGTGACGTGAGAGTTGCATTGGAAGGGCATGTCAAGTATATAGACTTAGTGAAAGTGGCAGTGGGGTTCATCTTAGCATTGTTAGTCATTGCCATTGTCAAGTATTTGTAAGGAGTTGTTAACAGTGTTGTAATTCAAATTCTAATGTCGGTACTAATCTCGAACTCAAGTGGTACTTTTTATTTCCTATTTATGGTATCATCAGTTCCCCAATACCTTTTACTTGTGAAGACATTTTAGCAATTTTAGTTTACCTTCACTTTCCCACTTGATGAATAATGGATTTTATTCTATCAAATTAAAATAAACATAGAGAAATCATAACTAACTATTTTTTTTTCCGTCATTGTTCATGTGCCAAAATATTTGCAAATGTTGAAATTATTGGTATGAATCATTAAAATATAACATACATATCTTTTACGCATTCATGAAGGCATAAAATACTATATACTCTATACTTAACCAAATACTTCAGCATCAGGGGTAATTTTGACATTACAGCATTTTGTCCCGAACTCTGTACAGCTAACCAAACATAATTAAGTACAACAGTCCAATTCATTGTCCGTCATACCAAACGCTACGTTGGACTGTACAATTGTCCAGTCCAGTCCAGTCCCGTCCAGTCCAGTCCAATCCAGTCCCGTTCTGTGAACCAAACGCACCCTTAAGCCTAATGCTCTCCGGAACACTCTTTTACATTAAATGTCCGATGAATGTGTCTCACCGAAAATAAATCGAATTTAGATTTGTTCCAAAATTTTTTGTCAATTTGGATTATGTGCTTGCTCTTTTGAGAATTCAGATCTCCCTAAAATGAGATTAGTAACATTGACTAGTAATGGGATTTTAGAGTTTTGGTATTCTAATTTTTTTTTTGAGAATTAATCACATTTCCACTGCAAACCAAGGTTAGGACAAGCCTAACAATAGTACAACTCACAGAATGTGAGGAGAATACATCTCATAAAAGATGAGCATCAGTGCAAAGAAAGCTAAGTAGCAAAAGAAATATCCCAGAAAGAGCATAGCTGAAGCATGTCAGTGGAAAGATGACGAGCTTTGAGGTTATTAAGACCTCGAAAACGCAATTTAACATCTGAACAAATGTTAGCAACAATACTATCTTGTGATCGAGAGCATGCTGTGAAGTGCCTTTGATTGCGTTCTCTCCAAAGATGGTAAATACAAGCTACCCAAGCGACTCGCAGAATCATGGAGTGGATACTTTTCTTCTGCAAAAATCTCTTTGCCCATAAAAATTCAGTAGACCAATCAGTAACTGGTTTTGAAATAGAGCATAGCAACAGTATTTTAGTCCACACAGCAGCAGAGAAGGGACAAACAAAAAAGAGATGGTCACGGGTCTCAATAGGATGAGAACAGAGCAAACAACTAGCATCAGATACAATCCCCCATTTTTGAAGCCTAGAGCGAGTGGGAAGCCTGTCAAGGATTGCTAACCAAGCAATGAAGCTGTGCTTGGGAACATTACCTGTAGACCATAGTAGTTTATACCAATCAACACGATTACCTTTAACGCGAATACTCTCCCAAGCGCTGCTGACAGTGAAACGCCCAGAAGAGGACAGCGTCCAGAATAGATTATCTGGTTGTTGGGAAGGAGATATAAGAGCAGCTTCAGCTTTAATTTGCTCAACTAAAGGCAGTCGGGAAGTCGGCCACACCCAAGCATTATCAACAATTAAAGAGTTCACTGTGGCCTGAAGCGGAATTTTTGAACCCGCAAGGATGGAGGGTGAGAGAAGAGTTGATAATGGTCCACGTGGTAGCCAAGAATCCCACCAAAAGAAAGTATTAGATCCATCGCCAATAGAACGGCAAAAAGCATTGGGAAACTTACAACGAATTTTCAAAATTTTACGAAAGCTCCAAGTGCAATCCGCAGGGATATCAAGACTCCATATGCTTCGATTTCTAATGTAATTTGCATGAATCCAGGCGACCCAAAGAGAGCCAGCCTTCATTAAAAGATGCCATAAGTTCCGAGCAACACAGGCAATATTCCAGTCTTTAAGGCGCTTGACCCCCAACCCACCCTCTTGCTTGGGTAAAGAAAGATGTTCCCATGAGACTTTGGCTTTCCGAGCATTGGACCAAAGAAAAGCAGCACAAGTTTTTTCAATCTCTTTAAGAACACGAACTGGGAGAATGAAAATATTACTCCAGTAATTCTGAATGCTAAACAAGACAGATAAGACTAACTGTAACTTACCTGCATAGGATAGTAGCTTTGCATTCCAGGAGGTTATTCGAGCTAGAATTTTATCTAGTAAAGGTTGACAATTCTGGGCAGAAAGGCGACCAGAAACAAGGGGAACCCCGAGATATCTCACAGGAAGCTGTCCTTGCTTAAATCTACAACATTGAAGAAATTGAGAGGCATGCTGATCAGAGACTCCCACTAAGAAGACCTCACTCTTCGTTGGGTTAAACTTCAGGCCAGAGAGTGTGTAAAAATGCTCCAAAATACGAGTAATAGTCACTGCAGCAGTAAGACTTCCATCTAAAAATACCATTAAATCATCCGCAAAACACAAGTGGGAGAGGTTGATCTTGGAGCAAAGCGGATGATATGGAAGTTGTTTTACAGTAGCAGCTTGATTTAGAAGACAGGAAAGTACTTCCATAGAAATGACAAAGAGGTAAGGGGAGAGAGGATCCCCTTGCCTCATACCTTTTCCTCCATTGAAATAGCCGTAAAGAGACCCATTAACGGATATAGAAAACATTGTGGTGGTGAAACAAGCTTTCAACCAGCCAATAAACTTTGGAGGGAAACCCATTGCTGTGAGAACATTGAGTAGAAAAGTCCAATCAACGGAGTCGAAGGCCTTCATAAGGTCTATCTTTATAGTACAACGACTTGAGATCCCAACTTGGTGGTAGTTTTGAACAATTTTGTGCGCCAATAGAACATTATCTACAATCCTCCTTCCTGGAATGAAAGCAGTTTGGTTACTGCTAATAAGATACGTTAGATATTGCTTTAACCGATTGGCTAGGATCTTGGAGATACACTTATAAAGTGTAGAACAACATGCAATAGGACGATAATCGGTTATCTTCTGAGCATTAGGAGTCTTAGGAATTAGACTGATGATTGTAGAATTAATTCCCTTAAGCATTCTGCCTGTTCTGAAAAATTCATGTATAGCAGTTGTAACCTCGCCCCCAACAATTGACCAAGCTGACTTAAAAAACTCCACATTATATCCATCAGGGCCAGGAGCTTTATTGGATCCAAGGGCAAACATAGCAGACTTTATTTCATTGTCTGTGATCTCAGCAGTTAATTGCGCACATTGTACATCTGTTAAGGAGCATGTAAGAAGGCTGCAGAAAAATGGAACAGAACCACTAGTGACATTTGAATCTGCCCTGCCCAAAAAACTAGAGTAAAAACTAACAATTGAATCCGCTACATCTTGAGGTGCAGTAATCAGAGTACCATCAGAAGAGAGGAGAGAGCGAATGGTATTCTTTGCTTTCCTAGCACGAATAGAGCTATGGAAAAAATGCGTGTTTGAATCTCCGCATGAGAGCCATTGTATGCGAGATTTTTGTCTCAAGAATGACTCCTCAGCAGATCGAAGTTCAGCAAGAGCCGATAGAAGTGCATGTTCTGTAGATAACAACTCAGGATCAGGAGAGGTAACAAATATTTGTCTTTGAAGTGAGAGTAATTCTTGCTCCAGATTGGAAATACGAGTAGAAAGATCCCCATATGCATGGAAATGCAGCTTCTTGAGCTCAGACTTCAACAACTTCAGTTTTTGACTTAGACAATACATAACACAACCATCAATCCTATGATTCCAAACAGAAGCAACCAGTGAAAGATACTGAGGATGTCGAATCCATTGGTTGCAAAATTTAAAGGGTTTGGGACCCTGAAAAACTGCAATAGTAGTGCACATAATGATAGGACAATGATCAGATATGCCAGGAGAGGGGAAATCCACTACACTATTGGGGAAGATACTGAACCAAGTAGCATTCACCAAAAAGTGGTCTAATTTACGAAAAACAGGCGTGTCCAACTGCCTATTAGACCAGGTAAGGTGTAATCCGGTATAAGGATGATCAAATAGTCCATGCGAAGCCAAACAGTTAGCAAAATGAGCTATATCATTAGTGAGGTGAGCAGTAGAGGAAGAAGACTCAGATGGTCTAAGTATGATGTTAAAATCACCAAGGAGACACCATGGTGAGTTACCAATGGAGTTGGCAAACCTGGCAATGCTCGGATAAAGAATTGAGCTACGGTCAGCAGCATTGTTGGCTCCATAAATAAATGAAGCATAACATGAGAGCTGCGCACCTATATCATAGAATTTACAATGAATCACTTGATCTGCAACTTCCAAAACTGTGACATCAATACGGTCAGACCATAAGAGCCAAATACGACCCAATCGAGCTGAAGTGTAGTTATTAGCAAAACTCCAGTTAGAAAGAAAACTTCTCCGAATCTCAAAAACAGAATCTTGCTGAACTCTGGTTTCAACAAGACAAACAAGATCAACTGCATAAGAGTGAATGCGCTGCAATACCGACGTGCGCTTAGAGGGGTCATTAAGCCCCCGGACATTCCATAAAAACCATTTCATTAAGTAGGCAACAAGATAGGAACACTGGACTCCTTAGGAGGAACTTGTTGTTTGGAACTTTTAGCACCTCTACCTCTACCTTTCTTGGGTTTGGCACCTGGAATTTGTTTAGTCTCAGCATCACCATTAGGTAAAGACTGTTTACGAGGAGAAGTTGTATTCTGAGGTGGGGAAACAGCTGGTAAGCTGACAATAGCACTGATAGACTCAGGTTGAGTAGAAGCCGGGGCAGAGACAACAGTAGAGCAAGAAGCAGGTAAGGTAGATGGAGTAATAGGCTTAGAGGAAGTCACTTCAGGGAGTTGTGCAGCCTTTACAGGTAAAGAGCAAGAGCCAGTAGCCTCATGGACTGAACGAAGACTATTAGAATCAACAGATTGTTGAGCAGGAGCAGGATTAGCATCAAAGTTAGGAACTGGAGCAGTCATCTTAGGAATCCACTGAGTAGTAAGTGGCTTGCTCACAGTACAAGCAAGTTGATGATGTCCCCAACATTTACATATCTCACAAAATTCCGGCTTCCATGATTATGAGACATCAATTGTGCGCAAACTACCATCAATATTAATAGGAATTGAACTGACAAGGGGTTTAGAAAAGTCTACGTCAACACAAACATTTGCCCGATCAGAGAACACCTTAGAGTAGTCCTGAGTTGTATGCATTGGCTTTCCAACAACACTTGCTAGATAACTAAGTCCTTCAGAAGTCAACAGTTCAGGGGGAACATGTCGCAATTGAACCCATACAGGGAATGTATCTGCAGTGAAGTCAACAGGTTCTATAATGGAGCTCCATTGGCGAAGTAAGAGTGGAATACCCCCAATATGCCATGGGCCACCGAAAAGAGCACGGGATAAGGAAGCTTCAGTGGGGAATTGAAATAAGAACAGACTAGCTTTATAATGGGTAACTGAAACTGGACCCTGCTTACCCCACAATTTGGAAGCCATGGCATTCATGAGACCAATGTTTTGAGCATTACCCATAAACTGACCTACAAGGCACCGTGAAAATTTCTTCCGCCCAATTTGAAGCAAAATAGGAGGGATAGTAAGTATGTGAGACTCTCCAGTGAAAACAGGAGCAACAAATTGAAGTGGATGAACAATTGGTTTAGTATCACCTTGTGCCACAGATACCCAAGAGGGTGAAGATGACGAAGCTGGCATACTTGAAGCATCAACAATCGACGCAATTGGCACAGAAGTAGTTAAAGACGCTTTCTCTTTTCCAGCTGGGTTAACCCTAACCCCCAAATCAGAAGTAGAATTTACCGGTGCAAGAACAGAGGCAGCGACAATCTT
The DNA here is from genome assembly GCA_028386065.3 of Turnera subulata. Classification (NCBI taxonomy): domain Eukaryota; kingdom Viridiplantae; phylum Streptophyta; class Magnoliopsida; order Malpighiales; family Passifloraceae; genus Turnera; species Turnera subulata. Next base: position 3,213 of record JAKUCV010002243.1, on the reverse strand, counting down.
GCCCTTGGAGGTTTGCTGCAACTGATTACCAGAGTTCCTCAGCAGCTCAAGTCGCGAAAAATCCATAACCACAGAGGTTCTAGCACATGAAGCCCCATTACAGTCAACTAAGGGAGAAGAAGAATCAGGATGCAAACGATCGTGGATGGCCATGGAGGAGTGAAGGAGAAGGAGAAGGGAAGAGGTGAAAAGAAAGATCAAACCGCGAGGATTTCCCGAGAAATTTTGTTAAAAGAACTAAAATTTTCAGAGGAAACCGTTAGAGAGAGAAATAAGAGAGAGAAGCTCTCGCGGCCATTATGATTGGTATTCTAATTTTTTAATTTGTACTAATCGTATATTCATAATTTTTTTTTTTGTCACAGTCATGTATCCGACATTCCGACCTCTGTAATGTGTTCCCGTCACATGTGCCAAAAGAGTCTAGGGTAGGGGTACATTAGAAATCCACACGGCACTACCTCCGAGCAACACATGGCATCCTTGCTCGAAAGATTTGTTCTAAGCATATGACTAAAATATTATAAAAGTCAAGATACATGATTGTGAACAAAAAAAATCCGGGAGCAAAATTGGTACAGATTTACAAAATCACCATGGTTTTGTTAAATGGCGTGTGTCTTTGTTTCGTCAAAAAAAATTGGTACAGATTTTAAAATTGGGTACCAAAACCCCCAAAAATCGTTAGTAATCAATCAATCAGGGGACGTTAAAATAAGTAAATAATGGAAATGTTTCGGGCTAAGTAGCAGGATTGATATCGGAAAGGCCCATATACGTTGGGTCTGAACTTCGAAGGGCTAGCCCATCCATTACAGTTCAGTAGCGGGCCCAAGTAGGGCGTACTCGTTAAACTACCCCCGCCGCTAGCTTATCATCCGGCTATTGGCCTATGTCTCTCTATATATACCACACATCTTCCCTAGGGTTTCATCATCCGATCGCTGGTAAGCGCCTCTCAAATCTTCTTCCGCTGTTTAGGGTTTTCCTCGGTCTGTTTAACTTTCTTCGTCTTTTGGTATTCTATTTGATTAGCGTTTTTTCAAAATCAAGAAGAGGAAGGGCTGAGGCAAATTGGGGGAGAGCGATTCAAATCAGTGGCTCTTGAAAAACTTGTAGGTTCTCTACAGGATGCCCTGCTCTCTCTAGCCCTAGACATCAATCCTTATATGGTATCATAGTACGGGTTATGTGCTTGATGTGGGTAATTTGCGAAATTGATTTCTGGGTTTCAAGTCTTCTTGGTCCAATCTCTCTTTTGGTTTTTTTACCCCATCTATCTTTCCTCACAAACCCGCCTCCAAACGCCATTACAGATCTCAGTTCATCCTCTTCAATTTGTTTTTTTTTTCATGATTTCTGCGCCTTTAGATTCTTATTATATGAATATTGTTTCTCGTTTTTGATAAATTAGAACGGGGTGTTTGTTGTTCGCTTGTGGTTGTTGACCGGTGAAGACAACAATTTGGGCATGAGCAGCAACAACAATTATTTGCGCTCCGTGTGGATTTGTCTTCACGGGTTGTTGCTTGCAGTGAGGAATGTGCCAAAATGCTAATCTGAGGTTTTTGAAATCAATTTTTGTGTTAATTGTTTTTTTGTGTGATTTGCATGTTAAGCTGAGGGTTTTGATCCGATTTGGTGTGTTAATTGTTTTATGTTGTGATTTAAATTGATTTTGTGACGGGGGATTTAATCCAATCTCTTACCTGACTGGAGCAAACTATTACCATGTTTGTATGATCCAAGGTAAACGTCACAGATGAATGCCCGAACACGTTGAGGTCCGCCTTCGGGAGGAATCCGTGGATGGGTGGTCTCATATTCCATCGCCTTGTGTAGCGGCGTTGCTGCCATTACAATTTGGGACTGGCCATGAGACATACATTTTTTTTCTTTCAAAACCATACATTTTTTTTTCTTTCAAAACCTTTTTTTCCCTTTTATATTTTCAATGGAATTTGGTGTCTACTGTGTATCAATTGGCTTAGATTGCGTGATGTTTTCATTAATTTGTTTTGTTGTCCGTTAACCAGCAATGCACTTCAGCTTGTTTCAGGAACAGGGAAATTCGCGTTGAAACTTGAAATTGTGTTCTTGCCCCGGCAGTGGAAGACTCCAGCCATGCTCTTCATTGAGGGCTGATTCAGAATTTTGAATCTACTTTCTGGACAAAACTGAACATAGCTTATTAAACAAAAGATAACTCTGATTAAAACTTAATAGAAGGTACAATGATTAAAAAGATCACATAGATTAAAACGTTGATAATGTTTCCTAAACTAAAAATCAAATTTCAAATAGAAAGATAGAACAATCTGAAAAAAGCATTATACATTTATTAAGAAATCTCTTATGAATAATGAAATATACACTTTTTGGTCGAAAATGAGATGCATATTGATTTCTAACAACAAAACAAAGTACTTCGACCTAGTTAGCTAACGAACAGAACATACTATTAGTGAGGAGAGTTGGCCCACTATTGCAGGACTTTACTAAACTCAGCTAATGTTAGAGTTGGCCTCCCTATCACAGACTATTCTATCAATGCCTCCCTAAATTCTAAGATAATGAAGGCCCTATCAGTATCACAGACTGTTCTTAGACTATTCTTTCCCCTGAAAGATATACTTTTGAAGTAAATTCTAAGATAATGAGGCCATGAGGCCCACATACTAAGTGTGCTTGGATGCTGAAATCATTGGAAGAGAAGTGTCGTCCTCCCTCGGGCCCAATGGTGAGGAGGGGAGAAGGTGACCATGGGCTGGAATAGAGCTGAGCATGCATCGTCAATGTTGCTAGTGGAAAATGCGTGGAAATTCAAAGCTTATACCATGAAAAAAAGGTAACTCGCTACTATAATTGCAGTTTATAAACAATGGTGGAATTTATTCATAGAAGTTGCTGTTGCATTTCATTTGCAAGTGGAATTGAAAACTATTGATCCTTATATGGATTAACCGGCACACCACTTTTAATCCATCCTATTGTCCATCGACAAAGACCCCTTTCTCCAGTACCCAATCCTCTATCATGGCCTGGGAATTCAGTGCTTGGTCAGTAGGCACAAGATGTCCAGCTCCTAGCACCACAACATGGCTCAAATTGCTCCACTTCTGCACATACCCTGCAAGAACTCCACTCACCTTCCATATCTTTCTTTCAGCCACCATAAACTTCTCAATTTCCTCCCATTTCATTGTCTTAACC